>MU622247.1:274632-307699 GCA_025399235.1 Backusella circina FSU 941
ATTCAAACGTTTTCCGAAGTCTTCAATTACGGCGATAAATCCTCAGCAAATCAAAGATATGCGCAGATCTTAAAAACCAAGCGATTTAACTCTTGTGTTTTTAATGCAGAGCAATTTCTTTCTGCTTTTAATAAATGGAAGCGTAGCCAGCAAGAGACTACATTTTGGGAAAATCGAAAGGTGGAGTTGGCAAGACAGTCGGCAGAATCTAGAATGCGGGTATCTGCGATTGGGGCACTAGGACGTCTTGGAGTAGAGGAAGGTGATAGAGTAGCAAATGAGAAGAGCGCGTCATCAAGTGATTCTGAGCCATCCCAAAGCCATACGCCTGAACCTATGAGTGATTCTGAACCATCCTCGAGTCATGCACCTGAAACTATGAGTGATTCTGAACCATCCTCAAGTTGTTCTTCTGTAAACTACATACGAAGTAAAAGGTAGTATACAATGAACAATATGATACTGACTTTAAATGTATACCATGTTAATGTATGTCTCCGTATTGTTGATATAATTAGAAGTAGAGAAGATGATCAAATTGTAAAAGTTAGTGATATAGGAATGGCGAATAGAAAAATTATTGATTTGGTTGTTTATCAGAAACTGGATTTGACTCAATTCAAGAATACATATGAAAGAATGGACAAGAATTTAATGTGGATATTGGAATGTAGTGGACGGAAAGTAGAAGAAGTGCTGTATATGTTTTTTTTTTTTTTTTAAAAAAAAAAAAAATTATTTGTTTAGTTGAACTATCCTTTAGTCTTTGTCATTCATTTGTGCTTGATCCCTGGGAACCGACTTACCAAAAATGCAGTGTTTTTACTATGGAGGAACTGGATGAAATTAGAAATTTTAAGCTTAAAGATCTGCCATCTATCAATGTCAAGACCCTCGACTATTTAAACCTATACAAAGAGGTAAATAAAAAATGAAGAAAACTTGATTAAAATAATAGTAAACTAAAATTACTTCAGGCGAAGACTACAGGAGAAGTACGCAAGATCCTTACTTCAAAGCAAAGTTGGGACGATAAATTCGATCGAAAGGAATCTCATGATCTTGACTGGATTCGCCACAGTTATTACACACTGTAAGTTAAGATGCTTGATAATATTTATATTTGCGCACTAAATGAAAGAATATAGGACAAGAGAATTAGAATGCGGTGGTTTGGATGGTATTGACAAGTCAGAGACTTGGTTGCTTGCTCATATTTGGACAAGTATTGATCGTGTCTTTGATGACGTAGAGTTAGATGTGGTTCGGTAAGCATATATATATATATTATTCTGCTTAGCTTTACTAAAATAAATTACAACCAAATAGTGGAGAGTCTGCGAGCTTAGCATCAAGCTTGAGAAAGAACAAAGATCGGATTCCTCAGGGAGAGGAGAAACTGGAACGAAAAAAAATGGGTAGACGCTTAGATATGATCCTGCGAAAGAAGAATTTGGAACTAGGTGCAGGAGAAGCTGGAAAGGCAACAGGTGACAATGATACAAAGCTGCTTCGTGAAAGGGACTTAAAGCTCCCGAAGGCATTAAAGGATATGTTTCTGTGCTTGAAAAACGAAGGAGGGGATGGTAAAACTCAAGATATCGAGGTGGTTGGTTTATTGCAATATGGTATGGAGCTCAGTTTTATTTTGTGAACAAGTACATTCGTTTGTGCGTATAGATTTTTAACAATTATTTTTTAGGATTGACGATGTCGATGTTAAGGATGGATGTTCCGGTGAACTATGTACACAGAGTCAGACGAACTCGAGTGGCCCAGGTTCCTAGTGATTGGAAAAAACTCCCCGATTTTCGAAAAGTGTTGTACATGGCATTATCTGCAAAGGCAGTTGTGACTCAAACATTGAACATCTTACAAAGTGACTATGATAAAGATGATGACTGTGTTAGTTTAATTATGGATCCGCCCGTAGATGATGGCTATGAATTACCAGTCACCTTTGATTCACAATAATAATGTATTAATCTGTTAAACTGTGACTTTATTTAAAATATAAAAACCAACTAATAAAAATGTTAATATTGATTCATATAAAAATACTAGATAAACTAACCAAGTTACAATCGTTGGTTTGGCAATACAAAATAATAAAGTGGTCAAAAAGATAAAGATATAAGAATAATAAAATAAGGGGATACACTTTTTCCGGTATATTTTGTCGCTGATTTTGGGTTGGGTGTCGTTCAGTGCGAAAAAATATACCGGAAAAAGTGTATTTTTATCCTGTTTCCTTTTTTATATTTATTATCCCTTTTTTAATAAAATAATGATATCGCTATAATTGTTTATCCTGTCTAATATGAGACAATTAAAAAAAAAACAGTGTCTTCTTTTTTTTTCTAGCCCCTTTTCTTTATTATTACTTCATTAAGGATCGCTTATGTTTATATTCATTCACAATGATAATTTCATAATATTTTATAAAATAAAAACATGTTAATACAATTTATTTTAGAATTGATTTATTTCAAAAAGAGTCGTTTCTTTTCAAGATTTCAAGTTTCATTTCACCATTTCGAAATGACCAACTTTTAAAACGGGATCTCAAAAAGAGAAAGACAAAGAAAAAGAAGGGAATAATGCTAGTTGTTATATATTATTGGTTAAGCACTTAGCTCTCACAAACACTTATAATGAAACTATCAATTTCTTACAAGCAAAGTCAATAATATATTGTCTCCTACCATTTCAGCCAATATTTAGCCTCTATTGATGTATTCTCCTTTTTGAATTATTAAATCTAATTCAATCTCATCAATCTCATTTTTCTATAGTTTTCTAGAACACCCTTATGATATTCTGACTCATGATCGACCCTGATCACAGTCGGAAAAACTCATTTTTCTATTGCAATAGAGCAATTCTGGTCTATAACTAAGAGTAAGATTAGAAGAATAAAATTGCTTAATGAGGAAACCTTGCAGGATCGAATCACCGAAGCTTGCAATCAAGTTCATCAAAGTCATCTTTACAATATCATCAAGCATTCTGAAAGCTGTTTATATGATTGTTTAAATAAAAATCTTATTTAATTTGCATCCTCTTATTTGTGTGTTTGGTAAAAATGCGACAAGTCAAAAAAAAAAATACGTCAAATAAAATGATCAAATGCGCCAGGTAAAATTTTTACTTGCGACAAGTGAAAGTCTCAACCATGACAAGTGAAAATTCCAAATGCGACAAGCGAAAATTTCATATGCGACAAGCTAAATCCAAAAATACGGCAAGCTAAATTTGGAAATGCGATAAGTAAAGTTTTAGATCGCGACAAGATAATTTTAGATTGCGACAAATTGATACGGAAATACTGTAATGAGTCCTAACTCCAGAAATAAATAAATAAAAATGATCCCAGAAGGTAGGACAAGTGGAACGAAAGATCTAAAAAGGGAGAACTTGAAAACTAGAAAAGCAAAAAAAACCATGATACAGATTCTATCAAATATTGAATTAGACGTCAATTAATCATTCTATTGTGCATACAAACTTTAATAGTGAAAGTACACCCTTAATATAAGCGAATTATACTTTTTTATCAACTCCTAACTTCCAAAATATGTAAAATATAAAAATAATAGGAGTGATCTCCCTCCAAAAAAAAAAAGAAAAAATGAAGAAAATTGTCTTGTAGAATAATTAAGATCGATGCCTTAATACTCTTAACTATGTTCTTGGATATAACTTGTCTTGCATTAAATGACCCCGAGAAATAATAATAAGATATCTGAGAATTGGATTTAGCACTTTTCCAATGAATCCACAATTTTACCATTTATGGAAAAACCGCGGTAGTGAAATTGCACCGAAAAAGTGGTATATTTTAACAAGTTGTGTTTATTCTTTAACAACATAATTAATTTAAGTCAGGGTGTTACTGGAAAATATCAGATAAAACAGTTATTTGTTACAAAAGTCAAGGAGAGAAATTGTTTACATTCGAAGATTTCTTTGTAATCCAATTTTGGAGTTTCTGGAATCTATATTCTCTTTTCTCCTTCACTTGTAGCTCTCTTTTTTCCAATGCTCTTTGAATCCAGGATAAAAGAAATGGGCGAATAACAATGGTAGACAAAACACCAGAGATAAACTGATGACGAATCATGAAACCAAAAAAGAAACTTAATGCTTTAAATGCCCAGGTAATGCATTTAAAAAGACCTATGTATGTTAAAAGCAATTAGACTTATTGTGTTATCGCAATTCAAAAATAAATAAATAATACATACCAAAAGAGGGAGATGAGATGTCACTCTCCAAAACTTCCAATTGTTGTTTCAATTCTCTATCCACCAACGTACTTTTATTATCGTAGAAAATGGAAATAGGATCGATGGGAGAAGTGGCATTGAATACTGGTTCATTCAAACAAATTCCGTATTTTAAATCCAATATTTTTTTAGGGCAGGCTAAAGGCTGGTGCTTAAGTGTCATATTCGTAGAAACTTGTTTCAGCTCCTCTTGACTTGTCATGTTTTTAAAAGCGGTTATAGATTGATTCATGGGATTTCTAACTGTATTAAGATCGTTATTTTCTATGATTAGAAAGGAGAGATTTGTGAGCAATAATTTCATTTTGTAGTATATATATATTACCTGAGAGATCATGTTGTCGAAACTTTTTCGAACGAGACAATGAGGCACGCATAGAAATTTTTGGCTCACATTTTTGAAAATCACTAATAAGAGGATTTACAAAGAAACTTGGCTTAAATACTTTTTGGAAAGAATGTTTTAATGTGTTGATAAATTCAAGGTCAAAGACACCATTTTTAAAGTTCTGAGATAATCCAAATTGAGTGAATGAATTAATGCCAGGTTTTTGTTCACCATTTGGAGAGAGACTGGTGGTATCACTGATGACACTGTTTAAGAACGGACGAAGATCAGAGGCATTAAGTAAATTGGTATTCATCTCGTTGAGAATTTTCCACGCCGTCATATTACGAAGCTTGGGCACGTTTTTTTTAAAAGCTGGTTTTTTTAATACATGAGTAGCTTCTTTGTATAGCAGATAAAAACAAATAATACAAGTATTCGGATATAAACAAGTTTTTTTTGTATTACTATAATATATTTCTTACCATTTGTTGGCTCAAAGTCGCTTGGATTTTGAGGACCGGGGGTTAAACTTTTCGGATGAACTAGATTTACCAGATACTCTTCCATAGTTTGGTTTCCAAAAGGGGAGTCAAGAGAGGATTCAAAAGTACCATTGATTGGTGATAAAATAGTAACAGGTTCATACTGTTGAAATGCGCGAGAGGAATCATTATTTTTAATGAATTGAGTGAAGGTGATCAAATCTTGATTTGCATGGAATACTTCAATAAGAGATAGATTCGCAGGTATTAGAGATAAGTATTGTAAAAAAAAGAATACAGTAGTAACTGATTTTAGAAACATTTTGTAAAAAAAGTGAAATATACCCCTCTTCCTCCCTTTTTTGCTTGTTATTTATAACAAAATAGAATGGTACTTTAATAATAGAGATTTGTTCATTCTTTTGAACAATTCCATAATAGAGGTAGTCATAAAAACCATTGTAAACTAATTCAAAGAGGTCGTCGTAGAAGTTATTAGAAGGATCATTTTAAGTACCATTGTTCACCCAATATTCCGTTATTACTCTTTTTTAATCATAATTTATACTTTCTTAACTGGTGTAATGTATGGTATTATGTTTTTATAATATGTTTATCTCATCCTCATGTTTATTAAATAGCAAAAATATTCTGTTCCTCGAGAAGGGTAAACATAAGTTTTTTGATAGAGTTACAATGACCGATTTAAATTTGAAGTTATATTTCCTTTTTCGATTTCTTATAGAGAGGTAAATCCGGAAGACAATAGGAATAAAGAACCACAACGGGTAAAAAATGTTGTGAGCACAACCCCATTGTAGTTTTTGGAGCAACCTGAACTCTATTTCTTCGGTCAGCAAATTCAAATAGTCAACTGACAGTGTTATATTAAATCTACCTATTGCAAGTGTGGCAAAGCAACAAGTTATACTTGTTTCACAACAATACCTTTTTATGTCTAATTCCCTGGAGATTCGGATCTCAGGAACTCGATATACTTGATTAAAAAATGATTTTGAATATACTTTCGTATAATTTACATTTATAAACGCGTATAAAATGACTTGAATCTATATGTGAATCTATTTAAACGTGAAGATGACTGTTATGAAGCATTTCAGCCATCAGATATATACATACGGAAGCAGAATTACTGTCGCACAACGGATTTGATATTAAGGTTTTCTAAAAAGTCGGCTATAACCATTTTAGGCAATTTCTCAGATAGAACAACATATCCTTTATACTCTAAAAGATTTCCACAAAACCGGAAGACTACTGAAATAGGCATTAAATTTTATTTCTTATCAAGTTTAAAAATAGCATGGCTAAATTATTCTTATGACATACTTTGTGACTTAACCATTACACTTAGAAGATAAGACAATATAAATACGGGTCAAATTAACATTGAAAAGTATCAACAATAATTTCTACAATTTCTATAACTTAAAATGGTTTCTCAACAAATATTTGACATGATTGATCTCAAGATCACCGTCTATGGCTTAGAAGAATACAACCAGCTTCCAAAGGGCACGCCAGTGGGTGTTATGTTTGCTTGTCCGGGAATGGGTCGTAAGTCATCGTAAATGTACTTGTCTAAAATATAATAATTTCTAAAATTTATATTTTATTTTGTAGAGACTCAAAAACATTTAGAAAAACTTTGTGTCAGTCTATGCAGTTTAAACAATAGCAAGAAGCAAATTGGCAGCCGCTATATAATGGCTGCAACTGTTGATCAACCTCATCAAGGTACACGCGCTAGAGATGGCGAAAAAATCCGCCTACCAAAAGGCGGACTATATGATCAACCTCATTTTGGTATTGAATGCCATACCAATGTTATGAATACGGCCTTATACTTCACTTGTCTTATTGATGTATTTGAAACATGCGTGTTTGGAACAAATACTGTTGGTCTTGTCGATAAATGGGGTGTTATTGGCTTCTCAATGGGAGGCTATTCTGCTTTACAAGCAGCTGCTAGTGGTAAATAGGACTATATCAACTTGATCAATATCAGTTTATTTACCTTTCTATTTTATATAGATCCTAGAATATCAATCACTATTGCTCTTGCTTCTACACTTGATCCAATTAGACTGTTTCGTGGTACTGTCAGAGCTCTTGGCCTCGATGAAGATTTCTATGTCCCAAAGAGATTCAAGGAACTACTAAAGCAACGCTGCAAAGATGTCCATACCAAATTCACACACACCCATCTGTTAATGGTCAATGGTGAAAAGGACAAACTCTTTCCTCCAAATCTAAATGATGACTTCCTTGAACAGCTACGTACACTTCGACTTGGTGTGGAAGGAACTGATTGGAAGCAAGTTAGAGTGCCAGAAGGTCAACATTTCATTTCAAAAGATTATATATTCGAGGCAACGCGCTGGACTCAAACATGGATGAGTCAACCATCAGCTATTTGTGAAGCCAGACTATAAAAAAAAGTACATATCCCCCCCTCTCCTTCATACGTTATTATAAATATATATACACATATATTTGTCATTAAAAATAAAGCATTTTCTATCATTTCAAGTTTTGCCTTTTCTTTTTCTTTTATTATAATTTACAAATCTAATTCAACAATTTCTTTACAACATCGCTAACAACTTTACGATCAGCTGTGGCACTATCATGCTTCCAAGCCTTCATCACTTTGCCCATATCACGAGCTGAAGTGGCACCCAATTCCTCAATCAAAACTTTTACTTCCTTTTCAATATCCTCCGCTGACATTTGTTCAGGTAAATAATTTTGAAGAACTTGAAGTTCAGTTGTTTCCTGTTCGGCAAGCTCAGGTCTACCACCAGTTTGATATTGAGCAATAGAGTCTTGACGACGTTTGATAGCCTTTTGAAGAACTGTCATGAGGGCAGTGTCATCAGAAGTGCCTTCAACGAAATTGGCACTTTTTGTGTAGTAAGTAAAATCACTTAAAAGTCCTTTGACAACATTAAGATCAGGTTGCTTCTTTTCGCGCATTAAGGTTTTGCGATCATTCTTGAGGCGACCCAATAAGGATTCTAAGGCGCTACGTTTTAGGTAAAGAAGGTTGCTTTACTATCTTCTTTTGAACTTACCTGCTCCAGCAGCGGCAGTATAATATCTAAGTTGAGAAGAAAGAGTAGGTCTAAGAGACACTGAGACACGAGTAAGAAAAGACATATTCTAAAGCAGATAAAACCGGGGATGTGCAATAAACTTGAAGGGGGTGAACTATCACTTTTTTATATATTCAATTCACATTCCGGTTTGAAAAAGCTTGTTTCACCAGTTTTTAAGGTCCACTGTATTTAAAGTGCAATTATGATGTGTATGCTTTTTTACTATACAAATATGAACTATTCATTCTACTGTTGTTATCTTATACGGTCATTAAAAGAAGGTCAAGAGAACAAAATTTATGTAGGATCCACTCCAAATCCTATAAAGAGATTAAGACAACACAATGGCGAGATAACACAAGGTGCTTATACTACTAGGAGACATAGACCTTGGTAAGTAAACTACGCCACTGTACTTGCCAATAGTAATAAAAAAAAAAAAAACAAAGCTAAAAGAAAAAGAGTGATTCAGGGAATTTGTAATGATCATTTATGGATTCCCCTCCAAGATCCATGCATTGCAATTTGAATGGGCTTGGCAAAAACCTCTACGTAGTCGTCATGTCAAGAAAGTAAGAAGTGATCATTCAGAATGGATTGGTAATGTTCGCCATGCTAAGCTTATGCTTAATAAAATTTGGACAGCACAAATGCTGCTAAACACAGCACCTTTCTGTTCGTTACCTCTTAAACTCCGATTTCTATTGCCGAATACACAAGCACTATTTTTCGATAACTCACGTTTAGCAAAGCATATCCAATCCTCTGTAGGTTCAATAGAAAACCTAATGCAAGACGTTCAAGCTAAAGGTAGTTTTGTGTATAGTTGTATTGCTATATATTTGATCTAATTATGATTGGTCTTTAGAGGCACTAGCAGCATCCAATCTTGAATCAGCGCCAAACACATTACCATGTTTCATTTGTGCAAGTTTAATCACTAAGGAGGTAACGTTTACATAGATAAGCCTCTTTTTTTTTTCCTGTTCTCCCCTTTTTTAAAAAGTTGTTACAAATAGAATACATTGGACTATATTTACTGTACTTACTGCCATATTCACCTTCATATCATCTGTGCAGCCAAGATATGGACTGGGCCAGATGAGCTAATACCAACGCAAGGGAATTGCCCTGGCTGCAATCAAGCACTAATTTGGGGAGATGCAATTCAATTGTCTAAATCTGCAAGTTCATTGACCGCAGCAAAATAATGAAATTAGATGCTTTGTTTAACCAATAAATGAGCTTTAAGAAAAGAATAGAACGTCACACTTTTTTTTTTAGTTATTAAAAGTTTTTTTTTTTTGGGCTTACTTTTGTTCAAAGCTTTTCTCTTTCAATACCATCATGTCTGGAAACATTTCTGCATCCAAAGCTAAGCGTCTCGCAGCTAGAGCTGCCAAGAAGGGCACACCCTTGTCCTCTGGCAAAAACACACCTATTATGGCCTCAGAAAACAACTCTGCCGAGGATTTGAGCTTGGATAACCTCAAGTTGAAGGTAGACCGTACTGCTACCGGTGTTTACACTTCTCAGGAGAGAAGCAGAGATATCAAGATTGATTCTTTCTCTCTCAACTTCCACGGTCGTATCTTGATTGATAATGCCACTATCGAACTTAACTTTGGTAGACGTTATGGTCTTATCGGTTCCAATGGTTCTGGTAAATCTACCTTCTTGGAGTCTATTGCCGGTCGTGATATTGAGATTCCCGATCATATTGATGTAAGTATTATAAAGGACAAAGAGAGTATTGAATAAGAGAAGGGTCATGCTAGAGGGATTATATGACTAAACGATCTCTGTATTTGCTTCCATCTAGATCTATCTCTTGAATCAGGAAGCTGAACCTTCCGATATGAACGCTGTCGTAGCTGTCATCAAATCTGCACAAACCGAAGTTGCTCGTCTCGAGAAGCAAGTCGAAGAAATCCTTGGACAAGAGGATGGAGCTGACAACCCCTTGTTGGATGATATTTATGAGCGTATTGAGAGTATGGATCCTGCCACTTTTGAAACCAGAGCCTGTACTCTTTTGGCTGGTTTGGGTTTCTCACCTCAACAGATGAAGAAGATGACCAAGGATATGTCTGGTGGTTGGAGAATGAGAGTTGCATTGGCTCGTGCTCTTTTCATCAAGCCTACTGTACTTCTTTTGGATGAACCTACCAACCATTTGGATTTGGAGGCTACTGTCTGGTTGGAAGAATACCTCAAGACCTATGACCGTATCTTGGTTATGGTTTCTCACTCTCAAGATTTCTTGAATGGTGTCTGTACCAACATGATGCACTTGACCCATAAGCGTAAACTTGTCTACTATGGTGGTAACTACGACATGTTTGTCAAGACCAAGGAGGAAAACGAAGTCAATCAGGCCAAGGCTTATGCCAAGCAGCAAGAAGAAATTGCTCACATCAAGAAGTTCATTGCTTCCGCTGGTACTTATGCCAATTTGGTTAGACAAGCCAAGTCTAAGCAAAAGATTATTGACAAGATGGAGGCTGCCGGTCTTATTGAGAAGGTTGAAGCTCCTCCACCATTCAAGTTCTCCTTCACTGATATTGACAAGCTCCCCCCACCTGTCTTGGCCTTCCAGGAAGTCTCCTTTGCTTACAATGGAAAGATGGAAGATTGTCTTTACAGAAACATTGAATTGGGTGTTGATATGGATTCTCGTGTTGCTTTGGTAGGTCCTAATGGTGCCGGTAAATCCACCTTGCTTAAGTTGATGAGCGGTGAACTTATTCCTACCGGTGGTCGTGTCCAAGCTCACAATTCTTTGAAACTCGGTAAATACTCACAGCACTCCAATGATCAACTTGACAACGAAGTGTCTCCTATCGATTATATGCGTAATAAATTCCCAGAGGTAAGCACTCAAATCGACCACTGGCGTAGTCAATTGGGTCGTTTCGGTTTGACCGGTGCCCATCAAACTTCTCTCATCAAGACTTTGTCTGATGGTCTCAAGTCTCGTCTTGTCTTTGCTGAATTGTCTGTTCTTCGTCCTCACATCATCTTGTTGGATGAACCTACCAATCACTTGGATATGGAATCCATTGATTCATTGGCAGATGCTATCAATAGATTCACTGGTGGTGTTGTTCTTGTTTCTCACGATTTCCGTTTGATCTCTCAAGTTGCTCAGCAAATCTGGCGTTGTGAAAATGGACACGTTGAGCCCTTCCAAGGTTCTATCTCCCAATACAAGGAGACCCTCAGAAAGAACGTCAAGTTGTAATCACCTTTTCATATACATATCTTATAATTTAAGTCATTCTATCTTCTTTGATAGAGAAAAGAAAAAAATAGTATTATAGAACTTTATAGATGTCTTAGAAGTTTTTTTTTTCTTTCTTATTATTTTATTTTATTTTTTTCTGTCACATATTCATATACTCTTTTTTTTTTCTATTTTTGTTGTATCAAATAATAAAATTTTAAAAAAATCCGGCTTAAAATTAAACATATTTGGACCCTATTTTAATCTTCGTTTTTTGGTTTTTTTTTTTTTTTTTGGTATTCGTCTTGCTATTCAGTTTATTTATGAAAGTGTTGTGCTTTATTGGTCTCCTGGCATTAGTTTGCGCACAATTAAATGAAGTAATTTTATAATATGATATGAACTGGCGAATACAAAGTATACTAAATTGTATAGTTTTACAGTTTAATATAGACGACGTACCGTTAGGTCATGATGTCTCTTTAGCTGCTTACCGACCTATTGGATTCTGTAATCCTACTACAACAACGACCGTTACAAAGCGAAAAGGGGTAACGTATACCAAAACAGTGTGCCCTTTTGCTAACCCGTGGGGTGTTGACGAGCAGCAGATGCCAATGAAAACAGTGACTGTGACAGAGAGAGAAACTATAATCGATCGGGTAAGGGCACCAGTTTCTGTAACTACTACGGTCGTAAGAAGGATTGCCACAACTTTGACCAAAACTATCAAGGCAGTTGCTTCAACAATCACACAACCAGCCAAAACGGTTTCTTTCAGAGCACCACGAGCTACAAAAACAATTACTACAGATAAACCAACAGGTGTCATAGCTATAACGGATACCATTACTATAACAGATACCATTACTATAACAGATACCAAGACAGTTACTCTTCCTCAAGATAGAGTTGTAACGGAAATAATTACTATATCAACATTACATAGCACACCTAGTACTGTCACTTTTATTCGAGAGAAAACAATAACTAAAACATTAGATCAATGGAACAAAGAAAATAATGCCGTACATTTAAACACTGCATATTCTAGTCTCTCTAAATTATACCCTACTAGTACGGCTCATACTACCCCTACCACTGTCCCTTCGACTTTTCCCAAAAATGATGGACCACCACTCAAGACTCCGTCAAGTATAGAATCATCTGATTCAAAGATCCCCGATCTATTTACATTATTGGGAGACCCTTTAAAGGTATTTCGAACGATGCCTAAACTAGATAGTACAAAGCAATTGGTCTTGAAAGGGTTATTAGACCTGCTAGGAATACATATTCCGACTCAATCCTTCATTGAAGGTGTAGACAAGGTCATCTCGGCTGCCAAAAAGATATTCAGTAAAAAGAGCCCAGATATCCCTAACATTTTCTCTCTTTCTAATGAGCAACCCAACGAAATTAGAGAGATGAACTCTGACGAAATACTGACAGCAATCGTAAACCCCCGGTCAGGAGAAGAGAATCCATTGCAGTCAGTACGGGATACGATTATCAAAATGTTACAACAAATAGGTCTGATTGATGCCTCGAGTGATGATTCAAATCCTTTTCAGACACTGTTAAATAAGACAGAGTTACTTGATGATGATGGTGATGAAGAAGAAGAAGAAGACAAGATATCGGATGAAGAGTTTTCAGAGATTGTTGGTAGATTGATAGAGACTCTAAAGCATAGTAACATCAATAATAAACCACTATTTACACCTACCATATCTGCACTCAATGAAGAGCCCTTATCAGACTGGTTGGACTCCATGAATACTTGGTTTCCATCTCAAGACATGTCTGAAATCGCACCAGCGTTTATCGATTTATATCAGATGTTTACTATTACAAAGAATTAGAAATCAAACCAATTTATATTATTTAATAAAGTATAGATATAACTTTATTGAGGTTATATCTATTGATCCCTATTAAAATGTACAAATTTGGATTGTCACCACTCCGACACGAATATTCGCCACTATTTTTTTTTTGTCTTTTTTTTTTTTTTCTTCTTTTTCGTTTGATTCTCTATGCGCGTATCAAAGTAAACAAGTCATACATGTCTTCTAGTCAATCCGGCCCAAAAGTATTGAATCTCTCTTTATCCAAGATAAAGAAGGTTTCTTCCTCTTCAGCACCAAGTATATTTAGAGACAAAGGGAAGGGTCGTTTGGATCCATTGCCTCCTGCATTGACAACAATGCTCAAAGAGAACAATGTCTCAAAAACAGAATCAGTTGATACAATGATGATCGATGACAATGATGAAGTTTTTATGAAGACTGAATCCGAGGATCCTGTTTTTCCAGACGACGACGAAGATATGTTATTGAAGCAGTTTCAAGACTGTTTAGTTGAAAATAGAAAGCGATCGCGCTCTCTTTCTGTCGATAGTGATTTGATTATTGAACGACCAAAACCTGAAAAGATAGCAAGAAAGATTCAGGGTGAGGATGTATTTTCTAAATCGTCAGTCAAAACGTGGCAAAAGCCTCGTATTAAAGCATGGGAAGATCGTCATATGGTAAATGTTGATTCATTTTATATACAAACATACTTTTTTATTCATTCTACTCTATTTGATTTGATATAACTAGAATCCAGAAGGGTATTATTTTCGCTTTGTTGGTAAGTTTGGAACCATTCTAGTCTTGTTAGTTGTTGATGTTGCTTTCTTTAACAAAAAGTGCCTGGCGTTGGACAACAAAATGGAGGATGGTCAAATGAAGAGCAGAGGCTATTCATGGCCAGATACAACGAGTGGACATCGAGTGGCTGGAAGATTGGACAATCATGGGGCATGTTCAGCAAGACCATTCCGCGTAGAGTAAATATAAACTGCATATTAAAAAAAGGATCCATCTTATTCAAAGAAACTTGTAATAATAATATTAGGTTGGCTATCAATGCATGAACTATTATAGAAAGTTACTTTTAGAGAAGAAATTAAAAGACGATGATTACGTTGTAGAAGGTGGTAAATTAAAACGAAACCCAACTGCGTCAAATGTATCAACTTCCGCAATGCCCTCCACCGACCTTGGCCCTGAGTGGGAAACTGAAGACGTAAAGAACATTGAAAAGGATGTGAATCAATGGCTTAAAGAGTACCATGGTCGATCTGGTGTTACAAACCTTTCAAAACCCATCAACAAAACACCAAAAGCACCTAGAATACCAAAACCTACATTTCGTAAGAGTAACCACATTTCAGATCTTGTCAAAAAAATGCCAGTTCGACCAAAAATACCAAGACTAGATGGCGAAGAAGATGACCTGGAAGAAATGGAGACCGAAGCAGAAATAGCTCACCTTGAACATCGAGATTTAGAGACAGAATGGAAAGAGCGTTTAGCTGGCTATAAAGAATTTATAAAGTAAGGTTAATATGATGCAATCACTTTACTCTAATCAAGTAAAAATGGATAGACCTTATTCGGAAGTACGCGTAAGAGAAAAGCACTGGATGCTAAAGCAGAAATGGCGAGAAGGTCTCTCAACCACCAAAATGTAAAGTCGTGTATAAATGCTTCTTTTTCTATTTTATTTTACTCACATTGATATAATTAGGCTCATTGACAAGCAGTTAGTTATCAAGCAAAATGCAGATATAAAAAAAGCCAAAAACAAGCCTCAGCCAGTTCAGTCACTATTATCCAACTACTTTTCGGGGGTGAAAGTACTCAAAGAAGATACCCCCGATGAACTCATTTCGCTCACAAAAATACCAAATGAATTATATTATGGTGTTAAGAGAATAAAACCACTCATCCAATCTACGGTAGAAGAGGAGGAGGAGGAGAAGAAGAAGGGAAGGACATATTATAAGGAACTAAACAAGATGGATGAATGTTTACCTATTCTTGATGAGATGCTTGTAACAGAAGAGGATCATCAAGGACAATCAGCTCTTGAGGGTATCTTGATGGATCCACCATGGGAATATTACGTTGCTGATGGAAGAAATGATGGAAAATGCTCTTATACTATCATGGATTTTAAGAATTTAATGGAGGGATTGATTAAGCACATGTCTTCTGGTATCATCTTTGTGTGGGTCCATAAATTGATTCAAGGTGATGTTATTCGATTGATGTATGAACTTGGTAAGTCAAAAGAAAGAAAAAAGAGGATGGATCATGTTGTTGATTACAGTGATTTAGATTGCAGATATGTAGAAAACCTTGTATGGTTTAAGAAATCATGTAACAATAACGTGTTGGATCGACCCAGCCCTTACATTGCCTCCACAAAGGAGATATTGCTCCTGTTTAAAAAAGTGAGTAAGAATCAGATATGAGTAAACTTGGTTCTAATAATTCATTATCAGGGAGATTCTATTGACTTGAGACATCAACGTTCGCCTGATGTTGTCATTGATTTTGAAATAGCACCTGAACACTGGATCAATGAAGAATATACAGAACCCAAGCCTGCAATGGTACACAATATGATACAGACAATGCTACCTGGTGGTATTTATAACGAGACATTGAAAAGAGGCAAATTATTAGAGTTGTAAGTAATGATGATAGAGGTGGATAACCAGAGTGAATACTAATGAACTTGTTTATCTACATAGATGGGCAAAGAAAAGTGCAACACGTCGCGAAGGTTGGATATCATTTCATCAAGTAAAGCATTCATTGCAGATGGAAACTGAATAATAAATGGAAATGTATTTCAAGTGATCAATAGAACCACATTGCTTTATTTTTAATATCTAATAATAACAACAACTAATACATAATCTTTTCCATCGAAAAGATATTAGTTTATGACATTTGATGTATTTATATATACACTTTTTGTTGGTTTTTTTTTATTAAAAAAAAAAAAGAATTACAGTCGAGGGGTAAAATCATGAGAGAGCCTTCTTGATAAGCTCCTTCTTTTCGTCTGTCAAGCTGGATGGGAAGTCAACCTCATAGGTGATAATCAAGTCACCCTTCTTGCCAGTTTTTGAGTTTGGCATACCTTCATTGGACACACGCGACTCTTGACCGGGATGAATCACACTTTTTGAGTTATTGATACTCAGAGTGCGATCATCCAGTGTCTTGATTGCCTTTTTAAATCCTGTCAGAGCTTCTGCCAAAGAAAGTCTCACTTTTATGCGAAGGTTATCACTTTCGCGTTTGTATATAGGATGCGGTTTCTCTTCAACAACAAACTCGATATCTTGCTTCATGCCATTTTCAAATTCATCGCCTTCACCAGGGAATCTAATCTTTGTACCAGGCTTCCAGCCAGGTTTCACGTTGATTGTTAAGATTTTATCGCTTGTAGTGGGATTTCCTGAAGAGGGGTCGCGTATTTTACGCGTCACTTTGAGACGTTTCACTGTACCCTTGTAGAGATCCTCTAGTGAAAGTAGAAGGGGACGTTTGATGGCTGGGGGTTTTTGAGGCTCACGATGCTGACGTCTTCCGAAACCACCACCAGGCATACCACCACCAGGCATATCACCCATACCTCCGGGCATGCCTCCCATTCCACCACCACCACCTCCGCCTCCAAACGAAGCAAAGAAGTGTTTAAAGATATCATCAGCATCAGAGGGATGGAAGCCACCACCTGAACCACCGTCGCCAGTAGAGAATCGGAACGTTCCACCACCGGGGAAACCCTGAGCACCACCGGGGAAGCCACCAGCACCACCTGAAAAACCTTGAGCACCAGGAGGAGGAGGTCCACCACCTTTAAGTCCTTCTTCGCCATATTGGTCATAGATGGCACGCTTATCCTTATCACTCAATACTTCATAAGCTTCACCAATTTCTTGAAATTTTGCTTTTGCGACTTCTGCCTTGTCTTTATTTCTATCAGGATGCCACTTTAATGCTATTTATTACCGTTTTGGATTAATATCACGCATTGTCATTATTAATGTGTCTATAAAACTTACCAAGTTTACGATATGCCTTCTTGAGAGCATCATCATCCACGCTCTTCGGAACTCCAAGAATTGAATAATAGTCTTTACCCATATTATGATAACAATAAAAAGATAATAAACAGTCGAAATAAACAGGAAAAAAATAAAACTTAATTATTAAATAAGAAACGAAACAACAGGGATTTATAAATGCATTTATCCGCTCCATCTAAGCCAATCAAGGTAATGTAAATCCCTTGAAAACCATTTTAAATAGCCGAAGATTTTGGAAGCGAGAAAAAAGAAAAAAAACTACAAGATGTGAATTTTTGTTGTGTTTTATTTTCAGAAGAAATATGTATAGAAAAAAAGAAGTTCAGTCATCGAAAAAGTACAAAGAATATGAGAAATGATATTTAAGATCTAGGCTTCTCCTTCTTCTCCTTGTACAAAGCAAGAAGAGAAACACCAGCGACCTTGACGACCTTGAAACGGACACCAGGAATATCACCAATAGCACGACCCTTACGACCGAAACCGGCAATCAAAACTTCGTCGTTCTCATCGACGTAGTTCAAACAACCATCGTTGGGGACGAAAGCGGTGACCTTCTTACCGTTCTTGATGAGCTGAACACGAACACACTTACGAATAGCAGAGTTAGGCTGCTTGGCTTCGACACCAATCTTTTCAAGGACGATACCCTTGGCGTGAGAAGAACCACCGAAAGGAGAAGAGCGGAAGGCGGTACCAAGAGCTCTCTTCTTGTATTGCTTATCAGCCCAACGCTGATCACGACGGTGAATACGGAGCTTACGAGCTGCGTTCAAACCTCTAGGTTGTCCTTTACCTATTTGTCAATTTTAAATAAAAAGGGAAGCGTCAGCTTTTCTATTACTTAATAACAAATATGGTTATAAAGATATAGCATCCATCTTTTCATCGAAACTTTGGGCAACTTGATGAGGTTTAAAAAAAGTGAAAAAATCCATGTTGATAATAAAAAGGCGTTGATTAGGTTGGTTTTTAAAACTGTTGATCATTTCTCGAAAACATTCCAAGTCGAATCTATTCCAAGTACTGCTTTTGTCGTTTCGATGAAGGATGGATGGTTTCTGTATAGCTTACCCATTGTAGTAGTAGCTAGATAATGTAGAAGAAAGTTGTTGGACAAACCAATGTTGCATCTTTGACAGAATATGAATATCAATTTGTCCGGTCCGGAACTTTAAGTCACATGGGAATCACTTTTTTTTCTTGTGAGACGAAACAGCCATTGAAACTCGTATCCATTTTAGAAAAGCACACCTTTAAAATGTTCAATGAAATTGAAAAACGTTGTATATTCTAAAACAATACTCCTCTTTTATCTCTATGATTAGTGTCATTTTCAATCACAGAAAGACAATACGTCTTTAAAAACTCAAGCTCGATATCATGCTTACTCTTTTTAAACCCCATTAAAAATGACTTTTATTCGTACAACTTTTTCAATTGTTAGTGTATGTCTTGCTAATAATCCAAAGCTGCTGGTAATATTCATTATTCGGATTTCATTCAATTTTTTTTTTTTTTCATTCAAGGCTTTTTTTTTTTTTTCAGTAGACAAAATGACCTTACCATCTTGAAAAGTGCCAAATCGACTGAGAAAAATATGCTTCTCCAGGATTTGTCTTCAAGACAAATAGAACATTGTAGGCTATGAACATGGAAAATAGTAGATGTGTTCGTCGTAATCTCTATAGACACTCTATTTAGAAAGAAGAAACGGATAGATTCACTTACACAAATATTATACCTAAGCTTACCAGGTGAGTGTTTTAGTACCTTGTCTGTAGCTTGATAGCTCGGGATGGTGAAATATAGCCTTTCTTCTTTTTTTTACAAGTCTCATACTTTTGAAAGTAAATGTTTTTAATTTGAGTAATAACCCGAGAATAGTAATAATAAAAATAACATGCGAGATCCACACAATGAAAACAAAGTCCTTTATATATAAAGAGCATGGAATAGCAGCGAAGATAAAAATAAGCATTGGCTTTACATCAAAAATGAAACTCTAATATGATTGGCCAAACTGTTGCTTATAAACTGAATCAACAGTTGTCACCAAATTACCCCTCTGCTGTATTCGTGCTGCGTTGTTGCCAAATTACTCATTGGCTGTAATCTTTTTTTATGCTCTCTTATTACTTGTATCACCAAGTGTTGTTAACTTACCCCATCGGCTGTATTCGTGCCTGATGGTTTTTCTGTCTAATTTACCTGTTAATACAACATAGCACCCACACCTATTGCTTAGAGCATTGGAAAAGCATCACTCTATTCAAATAATCCGAAATCTTAAGTAGCTATCAATATGTAGAGCTTGAAAAGCTAATTAGAAATGTGGCATTTTTCTAAACCAAGAATTCAAATACTGTTTTTTTCAAGAAATTGAGAAAAAATTACAAATGAATGAGAAAAAATAAATAATAATTGAGAAAAATATAAAAAACAAGTGGGTAACCCATTAGATAAACATTGGTGAAATGATAAAGTCTTGGATCATCTTGACTCGTGTTGGATTCATTATTAGTTTGCCGTTTTGCAGTAGTAAAGTAGAGGTGCTAATTTACATATGACAATTAAAGTTGCCGATAGATGGGATCCATTTAGATGTCTAAACATATCTCCTTGTGTTATTATTCATTGAGTTGGATCATGAACTCATGCCCCCTTTAGTCCTCTCACCTTAGTCTCCCTTTTTAGTCAATCAGCATTTTCTCATTAAATATTCAAACTTTTCTCAATAATTTGAAAATTTTTCTCGTTTTCTTGAAAAAGACAGTACACTTTGCAAAGTATACGGATAAAATATATCTACTATACATAAAATAAAAACAGTTTACAATAATAAACTCTCTAAATAAACCAAATCATCTTGTAAAATCTAGATTCATTTATTTAATCTGTTTAATCTATTTCATAAAATATTCTAAAGTATATTCTCTACACTGGTTATGTAGGAACCATCCTCCTGTTTCTTGATATGAACATCTGTAAAGTCTGTTACAATAAACGTAGCACCTGCTTCTCGTAGCTGATCCACAGTATGAGTAGTAACACATGCAATACACTCCATACCAGCAGCCCTTGCTGCGATGACACCAGCCGGTGCATCTTCAAAAACAATACAATCCTCTGCCTTTTTGCCAATAAACTCGGCTGCTCTCAAATATCCCTCAGGATGAGGCTTACCTTGTGATAGCTATTAATGTATTTATATATAACTTAGTATACGTGTCTAGATCATTTGCATACACTTACCATATCTCCCGTGGACATCTTTTGAGGAATAGGGATATGACACTGTTGTAATCTTGATGTTGCCATAATCATGGTTCCTGCTGTATTTATGGTCCAATCCGAAGAATCAATATGACTCAGCATATCAAGTACGCCTGGTAATATGGTGACACCCTCCTCTTTTGCAGCAAGTCCAATTTCCAACTCGTTGACATACTCTGGAGTTGCTTTCTCTGGAATCCACTTTTGAAGAGTCTCAATTGTTCTACGACCATGTGAAGATTCCAGAATCTTTTTTTTTTTTTAAAATGTCAAGTATATACACCATTCGCGTATTATTATTTTTACCTTTTTTGCGTCAAGGTTGTACTCCTTTGCAATATTCTCCCAAAATTCAATGACCAATGGCGTGGTATCAATCATAGTACCATCGAGGTCGAACAGAAAACCTCTTGATTTTAAAATATTGGACATGTTGGAGTAAATGGTTATAAATATAAAAAAGAAGAAAAAGTAAATCCGTTTAAAGTTTCAACTATTTATGTGCCGTGTCGAATTTGATTTAGAGTTTGACAGAATTTACCCATTTTCCCTTTTGCTGTGCTAAAGATCGTTGTATACGGAAAATCGGAGCTATTTTATCCAGATACAAACACCATGAAACAGAATACTCCACTTAAGTCATCTCTAATCATATCAACTTGGTGTTTCATAACAAACCATTTGATCTAATCTAATCAATGGAATGTTGTTCTGTTTACAGAGAGCAAATGTTGTTGAAGTAAGACTAGTCTTGTTTTTAGATGGGATTTGCTATTCCCAAATAGTGTCTTTTTTCAAGAAAACGAAAAGAAGTTTCAAATTATTGAGAAAAGGAGAGAAAATGCTGATGACAAAAAAATTGACTAAAAAGAGAGACTAAGATGAGAGGCTAAGTTTATTATCCAACTCAATGAATAGTAACACAAGGGGCTATGTTTAAGCGTTTAAATGAATCCCATCTATCATCCACTTTCATCGTCATATGGAAATGATCACCCATGCTCACTCGGGTAAGTGACGAAAAGGCTGTTATAGTATTCATAAGTAGACAGTATATGACTGGTATACATGTCCCTTCGTGTACCTGGATCAATACCGGCACATGCTGTATGTTTCGGCTCTATAGAATATTGATTATTTGTTCCAACGAAGCCATAGTATATCTCATATCTTTGAATAGCTTGTGTGCCTTTTTAATTAAAATTGGATGCACATCTATTTTGGTTTTGCTTGAAGGTTGGAATTCAGTTGTTGGGCCTTTATATATTTTCATTTCATTATCCATTGTGCTGCCCTGGTTTGGATTCACAAAGAAAAGTTATACAATCCTCGTTTTTATAATGTTTATTTTTACTTCCGGCCCTAGCATGTTTATATAGTTCAAGTGAAGGAAGCTTGCGTGAGCTTATGTGTATCATCGCCTAGTCTGTTCTTTGTACAAGCACTTTGAATAAGCCTGAATGTCAAGTCCTTTACCGGAACTTAAATGTTTCATTCACACACACATATTTTGTATGTTTTTATATTTTTTCCACTCGTTTTCGTATCTTTTTTTTTTCTTTTTAAATGACAGAGATTAAAGGGCTAGCAGCCGAATCACTCAATTATGGCTGTACAAATCGGCCTATTGATCCTCTCTTTGAAACCACTGACGAGTACGACTTGAAACATATTGAAAATACTGTTTATCAGTTGGCAGAATCAGAACCACACGTCAAACAGGCACTTGAGGTGATTGAAAAGGCATATAAAGACTATAGGTACAAAAGGAAGGAAAAAAAAAAAAAAAAAAAAAGAAATGGTAAACTAAATATGTACTTTTAGTTTTGAATCCATTTCACTCTCATTTAATGGCGGTAAAGACTGCACAGTGTTATTACATCTAGTAGCAGCGGTGGCATCCCGCTTAGGCCATCACTCACAGAAAATAGAAACCGTTTTTGTTACCTATCCCAACCCCTTTCCCCATGTCGACACTTTTGTAAAGGTCTGTATCGAGCGTTACAAACTCATGTGCCACTATATACCTGGACCTATGAAACAAGCATTACAGCATTACCTTGATATATCGAATCCCAAGCCACAGGCCATTTTTGTAGGAATAAGACGAAATGATCCATATGCCGGTAAGAAAAGAGAAAAGGAGAAGAGAGATGGTTATTGAATATGCCAATTTTAGAACATTTGACACATTTTGATAAAACGGACCCAGGATGGCCTGAATTCATGCGTGTCCACCCTATTGTTGACTGGACATATAAGAATATATGGGATTTCCTACTTGAACTAAAGATACCTTACTGTTCACTTTATGATCAAGGGTAAGGCAAATAAGCTTAAATGAAAGACACCATTTTATTCACTTTATTGCTCTTTTTAGATTCACTTCATTAGGTAGTATGGAGAATACACATCCAAACCCTGATTTAATACTAGATAATCACAGTTATAGACCTGCTTTTATGCTTGCTAATGAAGCTCATGAACGATTTGGTAGAATAGGATCTTCAAAAAAATAGACCCAAGTGTAACCATCAATAAACTGTATTTTTAGAATTGATATTTTATTATTATTACTTTTTTCTTGTTGTTCTTCTTTTACTATATATATAATTATAAGGATGTTGCCATCATCTATGGCTTTCATTCGTCATGTTGTTCTAATTACCTTTATATTGACCATTATACTTACAAGCGTATACTTTCATAAATCAATAAAGCCCATTCAGCAAGATGACCTCTTGAATCAAGTAAAACAACACAAAAAGCAGCACCAAACAAGCACTAGTTGTGACTTGGTTGATATGCAATGGCTGTAAATAACAATACACAGCAACAGATAAAATGAAAAGTATAATAACACTACCAATAATAGGGCAGCAGATCGTCATTACTGGGATGGATGGGCTGATAGGGCCATGTTTGTTAGGCCCGATGGTATATTTACCCAGGGGAATGTCTATGTTGAACAAGGTCAGGATATTTGTGCAGTTGTTCTTGTAAGTGAATGGATCATATAAAAGTCTATTGTTAATGTAAAATATGACACACACTATAGCTCGGCCCAACACCTGCCATTTCATCCATCAAACCAGAGAAGCATTTTGGACCACCTGACAGTATTGTCATGTTTGCACTGGGTGAAAAGACAAAGGTCACTGTTCAATTAGAACAGCATTCCATTCAGCCCAATGTTTATTATGCTTCATTATCATTACCACCTGATAGATATCAACTCAAGGCGATCAATGAGTATAGGTCTTATTTCTGGGAGACACCTATTTATCACAAGTATCGTCCTTATGAGTATGCATCATTTAATAATTTGACTATTCAGAAAAAAGCGGTAGTAGGATCAAAGTCAGTGCTTCCATTATGTGATTTAAAGAACAAAACAATGCCTTCACTTCAGGGTGCCTGGGTTGAAAGTGGTCATTATGAGCAGTTGGAGCCTGATCAGTTTTATCAAATGTTTGAAAACAGTCAGCAAGATTACATGGTGGAAGACCGTGTATTTGTACCTGATCAGTGTCGACTTGAATATATTAGTGCTGGTAGTGGAGCAAGATGTCTTGGCCAAAAGAAGGTGCATGTGTGGGGAGATGTTAATATCAAGAGGTAAAAAGAATAAGGATAATGTAGATGACGAGGAAACTGTACTCACTCTTTTATTAATTATTCATAGAAATTTAAAAGCATTAGATCCAACCCGTCAATGGTGTCATCTCGATAGTATCAATTCAATAACAGATGAAAAACAGCGTAAAGAAGCCCTCAAATGCGACTGCCATGACACAAATGATGGATATGCATGGGAAACCGACCCAACTACACCTCTACGCATGGGTGATTCCTTCAATATCGATGCCCATTTCTATTATAATGAACTCAATGCCATCTCATTCACAAGTCTTGCTAAAACAATCCAGACAGGCGCCAGTCTCTTACCAGAAGCAGATGTTGTGCTTGTGGGTGTTGGCAATCTTGACATCAAAGAGATCCGTATCTCCCCCGACCATTTTATAAAGGCATTCCATCAATTGTTGGTGGATTTCCGTAAAATCTATCCTAAACAAACACTGATTGTAAGATCGTCACAGTATTTCTGCTGTGGTACACTTTGGGGCACTTCATGGAACACAGGGCGTGGTTATGCCTTTTATCAAATCATAAAGGAGATGGTGGATACATTTGATAATGTCTTATTATGGGATACCTATAGTATTGGAAATGAGGATAGCTTCTGTCATGCAGAGGAGACAAGCTTATCTAGAAGAAATGTAGTCAATGTAGAAAACCAATTATTATGGCACTTGCTTTGTTAAACAAGAAAAACATATAATATAAATATACATATATAATTAAAGAAAAAAAAAAAAAATGAAATAAAACAATATATACCTTTATTATTGAAAGCATTTTTATAAGCATAAGCATATCTACTTTATGAATTCTAAATGCACTTTATTCAGTCTTAGCAATGGTGAAACGATAGATTGATGAAACATATTATTTGATTGGCTACCGGGAAAACAGGGAGCTAGATGTACACACACACATCTAGGAAAAGTTTGATATTTAGCATGACATAGAAGAATAGATCGTCACTATTATGTATACCTTTACTTCAACAATCTCGTACACACACATTATGGCGATATGAGTGTTTATATTATATTATCGCTTATAAAGAAAAAGATAGCGTAACCAATCTAATAAAGATATATTTTCTCTCCTCAGTAATCCTAATAAACGTCATTTTTTTTACCTTGATTAAGAGTGATTTATATTATAATTAAACTCAATTTGTTGATGAGTGTGCTACATGCAGTATTATTTTAATGATGTGTATCACATGAATTTGTTATATAAATAAACAGAATCAATTCAGGGACTTGATTATCTTTGTTTACTAGCTGCAAGAAGAGCCGATTTTTTCACTCATTAAAGCCTCAGCTACCATTTCCAGAAATATTTGAACCATCTTTAAAAGAGGTCTACCTACTATTTACTTTTCCACTATTTATTGATTTATGCAATAGAAAAAAAAAAGAGAGGTTTTTAGCAATATTTGTAAATGTTAATGGTAGCGTTTTTTAAAATAGAAATATTAGGATAAAGTCTGATAATGGAGTGGCGCCAACTTGTGAGAAAAAAGCTAAAATGCGGTACTTTAAAAAAAAAGTACAAGTTATGCACTTTGTTGGTATCAGTGATTATACAATAATGACTCGTTTTCATATATATATATATATATATATATATATGACATGCTGGTATTAAACCATCATAAATGATTTCAAGTTTAGAAGAGAATACCATCTTATCTCGGCTTGAAAGTTAGCCTTGGTGTAATTGATCACCGTGTGACCATTTAGCTTTGCGGAGCTTTGGAGATGCATTTCAAAAGAGAGAAGAAAAAACACCCACATTAAAAGTCATTTATCTCTCTCTCTTTCTACTTCCTTCTTCTCTTTCCAATTTACCTGTTTATTCAGTATGAGTGGACCAACCAAAAGACTACAGCAACTATCTGACCAATTAACCCAGCCATGCACTGTTGATACATGTAAATGATATACTCATTAATAAATCATTCTTTCTGATAACTAACATGATATTAGATCGACACCCAAGAAGCGCTAAAGATGCACCTCACTTCACACCTTTAAACCCCATACGTTTTTTGATGAGGGCAGCAGTAGTCTATGCACAAAAGACTGCCATCATCTACAACGACCATTCATATACCTTTGAACAGCTCGCTGATAGAGCACGTCGATTAGCCAACGCCTTATTAGAAAGCTACCAAATTGAAAAAGGCGATAGAGTGGGTATATTATGTTTGAATCACCCCGTTTACATTGAGGCACATTACGCTGTGCCTGCTACTGGAGGCATTATGGTACCAATAAACACCCGTTTATCACCTGATGAGATCGAATACATATTGGATCATTCAGGCACCAAAGTGTTGCTTGTCGATGACGAATCTGTTCAGCTTTTGACAGAAAAGGCCAGAAAACAGGTCAAGACAATCATTGTATCCGATCATCCTGGAAAGAGCGAATATGAACGTGTTCTTTCCAATAGCTCTAATCGATTGTTATGGAGAGAGCTCTATATGGAGCAGGATGAGCTAGCAGTTATTTCCATCAACTATACCTCAGGTTCGACTGCACGACCAAAGGGTGTGATGGCACTGTATAGAGGATGTTATCTTGCAGGCATTACTGTTACGGGTCAGCTGGGTATCAGTAGCGAGAGTGTTCTACTTTCTTCCTCACCCATGTTTCATTGTAATGGTAAATAATATAACTTCTTGAGAAAAATCAAAGTGTGAAAAAAAAACAAACAAACCTAATAATCAAATAAAATAGGGTGGAATTTTCCATATGGTGTTGTAGCCGTGGGAGGTAGGTGCTACCAGTGAAATATTTTTCCCATCATTCTTATTTTATTATTTCATGGAAAAAAAATCAGGTACACAAGTTATTATGGGTAAAGTAGACTACGCTAGGATCTGGAAGCACTTGAAGGAATCCAATGTGACCCATTATAATGGTGCTCCTGTTGTTCAGAACTTACTCTGTCATCACCCAGATGCGGTGCGACTTGCACATCCAGTAAAAGGATTTTCAGGAGGTAATTTCTCTTTTTTTTTTTCTTCTAAAAATAATAACGTCATTTTAATAAATACGCATATATTCAGGATCGCCACTCCCTAAAAATGTATCAAAGCGCTTACGTGAATTAAATATCTATATTACCCAAATTTATGGCCTAACCGAAACATATGGGCCCACCGTTGTATCGTATGATCACTGTACAGTCTCGCATATCCCTGAAGACCAACAATTTGACCTGCTTGCAAGACAAGGTCATCCCTGTAACAATGTAGACGAAATTCGTGTCATTAACCAGCAAACCGGAAAGGATGTTGCTCTCGACAGCACCGAGGTAGGAGAAATTTGTTTCTCTGGTAATTTAGTCTCTGGTGGCTATTATAAAAATGAGGAAGCAACCAAAAATGCTTACAGAGATGGATTATTTTGGTCGGGCGATTTGGCAGTAAGACACTCAGATGGTTCTATTGAGGTGGTGGATAGAAGTAAGGATATGATTCTATCTGGTGCGGAAAATATTAGTTCTCTAGAGGTAGAAGCCTCCATTCTCAAGATGGACCATATCATGGAATGGTAATCTCTTTTTCTTTCTTTTTTTTTTTTCATTGAATGGTGCTATTACTAAATGTACCTTTAGTGCTGTAGTATCTATGCCTGATGAGAAGTGGGGTGAGAGACCTGCAGCATTCATTGTCATGGAAAGTGGAAAAACTCTAAGTGAAGAGCAAGTTATCAGTCATTGTCGTGCCACTCTTGCTGGTTATAAGGTAGATATTCATATAAATCAATGAGATGTAATAGAGAGAGAGAGAGAGATGGCTAAGTCATTTTATAGTGTCCAAGTAAGATATTCTTTACTAATGAATTACCCAAGACAAGGTAAGTTACACATTTCTTTACTCTATTTGACAATGACTGACTTGTTTAATTTTGATATTTTAGTACTGGTATGAGAGAAAATTGATTTAAGGTTTTTTTTTTTTTTTTTTTTTTTTTTATCCAAGTGAGTTGAAAAGGTAAATGGTTTTTTTTTTTTTTTTTT
Source organism: Backusella circina FSU 941 (assembly GCA_025399235.1). NCBI lineage: Eukaryota > Fungi > Mucoromycota > Mucoromycetes > Mucorales > Backusellaceae > Backusella > Backusella circina. The sequence goes on from MU622247.1 coordinate 302,968, forward strand.
TTTGTTAATTGCTTATCACTTTATTTAAAATAGGTAAAACGAAGAAGGTCATCTTGAGAGAGAAGCTTTGGAGTGGACACAATAAGAGAGTTCAATAATAATAATAATAAAATAATATCCATTTACCTTTTCAACTCACTTGGATTGAATAATAATAATAAAAAAAAAGAGCGCGTTTATCTAAATAATGTTTATTGTCCAAGCCATTGTAAGCCCAACTCTTGGCAATTCTAATCATTGTTAAGAAGTGAATGATCATGTCATTTTTATCAAAGCATTCAAAGTCAGTCTCAAGTCGTGCATTTATCGCTTTTTTAGTCAACAAACAAGCAAAGAGAATTAAAAAAAGAATATCAGTGACACAGCAATTCCCGAGCTCTTTTTCTACTTTTGCTCTCTTTTACGTTTGTTATTATGTCTGAACTAACAACAAGTATTCCTCGAGACGTAAGTCATACAACCAAGTCATTGATAATAATCCAATCCATTTTTTAATATGCCTTGTTTTGAAAAAGGTATTTACACTCCCAACCTTAACAGATATTACATTAACGCCTTTTTGGAGTACCGTTATTCAAAAGGATAACTTTTTACTTCAAAAATCAACTTCACCCGGGAATCCGCTTTTTCGAAACTTACTTAATACAATTGCAAATGTGTAAGACATCCAAAAACTTTAATATTTTGCAACTAAAATCCCTAATGGCATCCCTTTTTTTTTCAAGTTTGGATACAAAGCAACCACCTTTTCGGATCCTTTTTCAAAGAGAGATCAATGCAATGTGTTTACAGATTGCAGTTGCAGAGACTGAGAAGGCTATAGAATCAGCTTGGGTTTGGATTGAAAAGAATCTCATGCCTGAATTAGAAACGATAAGTCATCCGCTCGAAAAGGAAGAATGGGTATCAGATAAGATAAATATGCTCGTCTCCACCATAGGTAAGAGGGGACATTTGGATAGCAGGTCTGTATATATAGGCTAAATGCTGTGTGTGTATAGAGAGCGGTACAGATGAACTCTCTTCAGATAAGAACATAAGAAATGCCTCGAGAACATTTAGACAGATATTTGATATTCCCACCTCGGAACGCTTTGTTAATTGTAAGTTTAGATTTAAAAAAAAAAAATAGATTGAATATTCGATTATTTAAAGGGAACATCATTAGACTATTCATGTAGTTATAAGGCGAGACAAGGTTGGTTATACATTAGCGAGAATTATTTGGGATTTCATTCGCTGTTATTGGGTGTTGAGACAAAGGCTTTAATTGAGTTGAAGGATATCCAAGAATTGAAAAAGGAGTGGTCAAAACACTTTTTTGCTGATTCTTTACGTATTATTACAAAGGATAAGAGAGAGGTAATTTGGGCTTTTCTTTTTAAAAAGAAAAGAAAATGGGATGCTGATAATGTTACATGCCCATTAGTACTATATTTCCAATATGTTCAAAAGAGATGAGGTGAGAGCACACATCATATGAATTGGATAAAGCAGTCTCTTATTTAGTATACAATTAGGTGTATGAACTTCTTTTACAGTTAACGGGTCAGGCAATGTTGAGACTAATGAAGAATGCAGGCACAGATGCACCTGGTTCATCAAATGATATTGTATTTTCGTCTCTGCAGAAAGGCGATAATAACAAAATGAGAAGTGAGGCTCAGCATCAATTGGTGAACCCATTGAAATACGATCTTGCTACTCAGAAAAGGGATAAAATATATGCAGACCGCTTTAGACTTCCTCTTGAGCAACACCTTTTAGATTGTATTGATGCGAACTATATAAAGCAGGCATCGGTAGAGAGAGAGGATTCGTTTTTATCACAGGTTCCACCTGGACAGGTTAATTTAAACGGCAAAGTATATCTATCTCAAACATTCATGACTTTTGAATCTGAAGAAAGATTACCTTCGCCTCAGCAACATTTACCTGTTTGCAAAGTGGTTTTTCCGCTATACATAGTGAAACGTGTTGAGAAACTGTATGATGGTGCGTATACATCAGGTGTTGCGATAATAACGTGGAATAATATACACCATGAGTTCTATTTAGATGTAAGCAGCTAGGTGATGTAATATATATATAAGGCAATTGATCATTATACTTGGTAGGCGGAGAAGAATAGCTCTGAGCAGTTTTGTGAACTCTTAAAGAGTACACTTTTGAAGCAAGTTCGTCTGTTTAAATTGGTCAAGCCATTCATGAAAAACTGCGCATCAGAGCAGATATTGCAAAAGGATCCTTCAGATGATGAAAAATCAATAATGGGTGGATTAGGAGTGGAATTTGGTTACCCTGAAGATTCAAGAAAATCAAAGGATGGAAGCAAGAATACATTATGGAAACTATACTTTAAAGGTGAGTAAGCAGAACGGCATATATATATATATATATATATGATACTCATCTTTTTATCATTAGAAAATGGTAGTAATTTAACCATGATCCGTTTACCTACCTTTGGCAAGCTTGTTCGAGTGGGTCTGCCTCATAAATTAAGGGGAGAAATGTGGGAGTTATGCTCCGGAGCAATGTATTTAAGATTTGAAAACCAAGGAGTGTATGAAGAGATTCTAGAGAAATATAAGGGCCAAACATCGACATCAACAGAGGAAATTGAAAAGGATTTAAACAGGTAAAGAAGAAGTTTCCAATAAAATCAGATCAAGTTCTCTAATGTTGGAAGGGTCAAGATCATTACCAGAATATGCTGGCTATCAGACACCAGAAGGTATCAATCGTCTTCGTAGGGTACTAACTGCATATGCGTGGAAGAACCCTGAATTGGGTTACTGTCAAGCAATGAATATTGTTACATCTGCACTTCTCATGTATTGTGTCTATAAAAGTATTAAACAAACCATAAAAGGGTTCTAACTATCTGTTTTAGTTATACTACTGAAGAACAAGCATTCTGGATTTTACACATTCTCGTTGATCGTATGTGCCCTGGCTACTACAGTACAAACATGTACGGTGCTCTACTGGATCAGATTATTTTTGAACAGCTTGTTGAGAAGACAATGCCAATACTATGGAATCACTTTAAGAAAACGAATGTTGAGCTTTCTGTTGCATGTCTCCCTTGGTTTCTAAGTTTATATATCAACTCGATGCCATTGGAATTTGCCATGAGAGTGTTGGATGTATTATTTATGGATGGACCGAGAATATTATTCCAGATAGGGTAAGTGATACTACATAAAAAGCAGTAAATGTTTGGAGCTCTTATAAATATGATTGGTTTTAGTCTAGGTAAAACCATATGTGAAAATGAGTGGCAAAATTGCAAGTTATTTATCTAGTTTAATTAGCTATTTTAAAAATCAATGGTGATGAACTTTTGGAAACCAATGATGATGGTGCCTTTTTGGGAATATTTAAATCCTTCTTTCAATACATTGGAACAAGTGATGTTACAGTAGAAGGAGGCAGGAAAAAAGTCAAATTAACGGTAATGATTTAGCTTATCTTGATTACGACATACTAAACATGAATTGTGTGTTATAGAAATTTAATGAAGTGATGTTGACAGCTGTAAGTGTTTCTTGGGAATAAGAGTAGAATATATCAATATAGCTAATTCAACGTTTTAGTACCGAGAATTCTCGCTAGTAACAGATGAAATGATTAGCCAACTGCGAGTTCAAAATCAGCTCAAAGTTGGTGCTGGAATTGAATCGTTTACAAAGCGCACCACTATTCGCCATCTAAAAGATATGGCCTCCTTTAGTAAAGAAGACATTGGAATCGTTTATGATAAATTTTTCGGTACTCTTTACTACGCTAAAAAGGATGGTGATAAACCAGATTCACTCATGAACAGAGACACTTTCCAAGAGATGTTGGGGAAACTGACACCCTGGGGGAAGATAAAAGTTGCAAATGATAATCCAGATTCTCTTTTAGCAAGAGATATTGGAAATAGATTTGTTAATAGGCTTTACAACTTCTTTGCAGGAGACAAAAATCAGTTTATCGACTTTCAGAAAGATGTCATTGGAATGAGTCATATTTTACATGGTGTAAGTGAATAAATCCGTTTTGTGTACTATGGACTTTTAACTCATCTTTTGTAATTTAGGATCTCCTGTCACGTATAAATTTGTTTTTTGAACTCTATGATGAAGATAAAGACGGCGTATTGAATAGCGCGGATATCATTGACATGAGCAAAGAGCTTTATTGGATATTAAGTATAATCAAGGAAAAAAACATTGCCTGGGATGCGGTAACCACCTTCATTATTAACAGCTGTGAACAGTCCGATGTTGCTAGAGGAGACCAACCGGACGAAAAAACATTGACTCATCGTCTCGCAGATCTAGCCATGTCATCTGATAGTATGTCCTTTAGACAGCGCATAAAACAGCTTGAAGATTCCATGATTGCTGATGTAATTGACATCACACTACCTTCCTTCAGAATGGTAGTGCTTACTATTGAATCATTGGAAATGTTTTTCGATCACGGTTTCTCAAAAAGCTTTAGTTTTGTTAAATCTGCTACTGATAGACAAAGAAGCTTTGGTCGCGAGGTATTTGAAAATCTATTTGCTGGTGGTCAACAGTTGGCGGCAGAAACACCAAGAAAATCTCATTTACAAACGACTCCTTCTATGACACCAAGTACTTCTACACATTCGCTTTCACAAGGTGAACATAGCAGTCCTAATATGAGCGGTGAAGTTGATGATCTTATTCACGAACTTGGTCACTTTGATGTT
>MU622247.1:312474-348045 GCA_025399235.1 Backusella circina FSU 941
ATGTAGCTAATGGGCAGCAGGATACTTAAATGAAGTCTCCCAATAAGGCTGGGTAATATCATTGCAAGCTAGTGCAGGCATGACTTTAAATATTTTCTTGACCTTAGGAAGCCATTTTTCGGTCATTTCAACGGTGGCATGATTCAATTCATGTTCAAGGACAATAGTACCGTGCTTTTCATTTCCAGATTTTTCTTCAGAAATCCACTTTTTAAATTTCTTGTCGACCTTTGCAGGGGCTAGGTTACCACCTCCAGGAGCAGGCATATCCCAATCATCAGTGTCCTTATCCCAAATGACTGTATGAAGACCCATCTGCCAAGCAATAGCTCTAATTCTGTCATCAACATCACCCTGTGGTGGGCGCCAGCATTTGGGAGTGACACCAGTGGCTTCTTTAATGGCACGGAGAGTCCAGTATAATTCAGCAACTGCTTCTTCATTTGTTTGAGTTGTCATTGCTGGGTGGCTCCAAGTACTTTGGTAAACAATAACATATTAGAAAAAAAAATATGAGAAAAGAAAAATATCAATAAAAACTTACTGGGCGCAAATATAATGACCATCATTTAAAGCTCTTTTAGCCGCAGCAGGATATGTAACGACATTTGAGCCAATATACTTTAATTAAAAAATAGTTAGATTGATTGATAAGTGGATCAAAACTATAAATGACTTACGAAGAGGTTGCTTTTGAGCCCTTCTTTAGCAAGAAAGTTGTAGAGCTGAGGTTCAGCATACCGGTTTTCTTCCTTGGCCTTCGTGCCTTTTCCACTACGAAGATTAAATGGACCATCGTCATAGGTAAGACCCCATTCACCTTTACGTGGACAAGTGTAGATATCATCAGGAAGATATTCCACCTTAGGCTTCACACAGTTAGAGGAGGACCACCAACAGTCAGGATCCTTGGCATCATCATAGCCACTAAAATCAATATCACCGTTAGACTTGGTCTTACGGACAGAAATTTTAGGCACTTTCTTCCAGTTAATGCGTTTGATAGCAGCCTTAACTTCAGCGTGTTCAACATCAGGCTTTGACCATGGTTCAGGATACTTCTTCAAATCCAGGGTTTTCTTAGACAGAGTTTTGCCTGTATCAATTTTAGCAGAGGGATTATAAGACTTGATAACTCCAGTGGCCCTCTCCAGATTGGGAAAATATGGAGAGAATTGAGGAGCATAGTTACTGGTTGATTTTGAAAGATTGGTCACATTAGCTGAAACGCTAGGGGCAGCATTGACGAAAGTTCCAGCAGCCAAGATAATTGTACCAATCCAAGAGAGTTGCATTTGTATAATGATTATTATTTTTAACTTTGTCATTTTATTAGTTTAAATTGTTTGTTTACAGAACTAATACATTGGTTTCTGTACCTAATGTGCAAAAAGACATATTAATAATCATTTTTGTGATTAAATATATGGCTAGTCGTTTCTGATTCCACTTATTTTGTTATGACCTTTTGAATTTTCCAACAAATTTATACCTATTTATATTGTACCAATTATAGGGTATACATGACTTTTCTGAAAAAAAAAAAAGTAATTTTCTATTCGTCGAGTTGATAAATTACGTACCTAATACGTGACGTAAAAATTAGATGTTTCGTTTTTTTAAGAGTAATGAATTAGTAGTTACTTGTACATTTACATTTGTTTCAATTTTTTGTGCAAAAAATATTACTCAATTAATCTTGTATTTTTTTTGACTTCCCTTCTTGTTTTTATGATAATACTTAACCTAATTAAAGAAGTTTACAATTTGTTTTTCTTGTTCAATAAAGTTTTATACAAATTTTATATGATAATGCTCTGTTTTCGTATATATACTTAAACTTACTAAATATCTTCATAAACAAATTTAATACCATGATTACACATACCTCGTATGAAGAAGAATCTAAACTTGTAATCATACTTTCCGTACCAGAGTACAATGTAAAGGACCTAACATTTTATTTTTTGTTTTTATCTTTACATCCGTAAAGGAAATAACAAAACAAACAGACAAATTTTCGCACAACAAGATAGGAGAACGGTTATTATAAAGATTTTTTCCATAAAGCTATTTGTCATTTGCGAAGACAGTATAATCATAATCAAATTTTTTTCTGTAATTCATAAAGAGAAAGATATGTTACATCAGAATAAATTATCTAAAAACTATACACTAAACTTCTCTATATAAAAATTATATGCTAGAAGTAATTTTTCATATCCTAGTCAACTTATGTAACTAACTATAATAATTTGGTCTTTGCAAAAAAATATCTGTATCTATAACATACCTTAATTTCAGTCACTATCAAACTCTATGCTAACAACATACTGAATAAAAATCATTGTGGTGGTGTGTTCTTTATGTATATATATTTCCTCCCAATAGGAGAGCTTTCACTTATTTAATGATAGTAGAAATCGCTAGAGNNNACTACGATGAAGACATAATATCTTATTTCTATAGACGTTGAGCTATACCATAATTGATAAGATAATAATCACAAAAAATTATTTTGTTGTCTATTTAATCTGGAGTCAAGATGGTACAAAGTAGCTTACTATGGAAACGTCGCATATAACATAAAAGGAAAAGTATATAATCAGATTTTGAAATGAACATCACCATAAACTTCCACTAAAGTTTTATAAGTACCTATTAAGTATCATTTACGTACGTTTTACATGTATTTTAAATAAAACATTCTTTGTTTCAGTCCATTGCGCATAGTACAATTATTCAAAGTTGTCAAATAAGCCATTACTCTATAAAAATATGGATAGCAGTAGAAATTAAATAATTTAATAGTTTATTAAGTACAGGTATGTTTTCAAAAAATAATCATAATATTAATGAAGCGTTATAAGTAATAGATTTGAATTTTTATTGAAATATAACCAAAGAGGTACAGGCTTGTACATATCATTTCAACATATTATAAAACAAGGTGCATATTTTGAGGGAGTGGCTAAGTTTTTATTTTTGAGTGGAAAGCATGTAGTTAACATATCATAAAGCATATTATAACTTAGATTTATTCAGGACATATAAAAAATGAAGGGGACGGTATGGTGACTTCAATGTCAACAATAATCTTATTCTTCTTCCAAACATCAGCTTATTTATCCTTTTTCTTATATTCATTAATAATTGTATCTTTTTCGGATAGAGTTTCTTTCAGAGAAGATATATATTCGTATGCATACTGGAGTAGCAATACCTTTGAAAGAGGCTTCATAGAATCGATTCCTTCTTCTTCATTTTCTAAACGCTGTGCCTTGATAACTTGTGACATTAAACCTGACTGGCGCTTAACATAGCCATCCTCTACTTCCTTTCTAAGGCGATCAAACCACTCCTTGAGTGAATCACGTCGTTTCTGCTCGGCTGCTTTATGAGCTGTTCGCCTCACTTCAAGCCCACTCTTAATCTGTGTTGAAAAAGCAATTCCAAGAGCAGCAGCTTTTCCCTCCATGAGATTTTGATAGTTTGATTTAGTAGCAAGTATTTGCTCTGCATCTTCAATCGAGTGAACAGCTTTAATAGTAGTTGTAGATGGACCTGGCTGAAGAGTAGGACTAATCAGAAGGGGCTTTAATGCACGCGGTGATGCATGTATTGTCTTGGATTCAATGTGTGATTCTCGGCGCGGTTTTTTAGACGACTTTCCCTTTAATTTTTCATTCTTAGAAAATGCTCTTGGATGCTTTCCGCTTGATTTGGTAAGAGAAAGTGTAGGAGGTAAAGGAGCTTGTAAAGCTGTTGTGTTTGGAGTCATTAATGGAGAAATAACGCCGTTCTGTAAAATTGGCTGGTGATCCTTCATTAAAGGAGAGGAGAATGATTGATGTATTGTATTTTGCTTTACTTCAGCAGAAAATCTTTGTTGTTTGTTGCTACTTGGTTTCATATTCATTAGTGATGCTGGAGTAGCGGGCTCCAAGACATCTGGATAATTGGACGAGCTAGGTTTCGCTGGGTTGTTATTTACATTTTGAAAGGAATTATAATCAATGTTCATATAATTTGGTGGTCCTTTTTAAAAATAAAAAGTTAATTTTATAAATAGCTTAGATTGTATAATTGTTACCATTTTGATCCATCGATCTGCTAGACTCATTCATAGATAAGTAATTTGAAGACATTGTGAATGTTCTCGACTTGTTGGCTTGCGTTTGCTTTTTTTGTAGTTCAGAGAGTTTTTTTGTTATTAATAATTTGGCCTGCTCTAGTTGTTCATATTCTTCTCGTATTTGATTTTCTGACATATCTTTTACATTACTAGCACTTGGATAGGAGATACGGTTTGTTGCAGTACGGTCATTATGAGGTAATATTGCAGGAGATGACAGAGGAGAAAAATCTACATCGTTACCCAAACCACTTGAGCTATTCCTTTGTTGCATACTATATCCGAAAGAAGGAGTCATAGCAGGAGAGATCAAAGGTGTCAGAATATCCTAAAAAAAATAGAATAAAGTATATGATAAAATAGGTGAATAAATTTAACCTTCTTCTCTTTTTCTGTTCAAAAGATACCTCTTTATCAAAATATTCATTATGAGACATGGAGTTGGATACTGATTGATAACCTGGTGATGCTGTAGCTGCCTGCTGTTTTTGATATGAGCGGGTAGAAGGGGAAGTAGTATTGTAGCCGGCAATATATGAGTTTACATGAGATGAGGAATTTGTGTTTTGTTGGAAAAGGATATCAATGTTGCCTTGAAGTTCAAAATTGGAATTAAGTTGTTTTTGGTTATATTCATCTTGATTTTCAGAGAGGTTTCTTAACATATCTATATCGTTTATAGTATCTGCCAATTGGAAATTGGAGAGATCCATTTTCTTTGGCAAAAAAGAAAAGAATTGCAGACAAGAAGAAGCGTATTATTTTTCTTTCTTTCACCCAGGAAATATATATAAATGTATGTATAGATATTTTTATATATAAATAAAAGTAAAATAAAAATAAACGCACACCAAGGTTAGGGGTAAGGTTATTAAAAAAAATGGCGGTATCAGGTCTATTAAAGTCAATCAAATCAATTATCTTTTTCATAAAACGTGGGTCAGTGTTCTGCAATAATGGGTCAACATGTTACACGGAATGTTCGCTAACAGTCACTGCATGGAACAAATTGATACATTTTATTGATAATCGGTGGTCAATAAAGAAGTTTTTATTGGCTGTTGCTTATTTTCCTTTATATTTTCGAAGCGGCTATTGTGTCCAATAGTATGGATAACATGTATATGATTTTATAATCGGGAGAATATATCTTAACTGTATAGTCGATTCCATTTGTATTATACTCTTCGAAAACCTTCATTATGATAATAAAGCTCGGCTTTGACTTGTAAAGCACTTTATTCGGGGTAAGTTTATAAGACTTTGGTAACTGTAAACTAAGAAACATTACCGAATTTCGTTAGTTCCTTTTTTTAATTTTAATTGTTTAAATTGGTAAGCCATGGTTTTATAACCACACTTAAATGAACCCAAAGAATGCCAATTGGATAGATCTCTTTTATATATATCTCAACAAATCGGTGCTTTTCAGTAACGGTTTTATTGCTTTCCTACAAAAGCATTGGCATGTATTTTTACTTTCCTCTCTATTTATTTTCTGTTATTCAAAGGGATAATTCAAAGCGATAACCTCGGCTATTTTCATTATAACCAACTCAATTTCATTTCCTTGACTCATATTCATTTTCATTGACCCAAATCTCAGACAAAAACAGTACTAACAATAAAACTCCTCCGTAAATACAAAATTAAGTTATTGGTATCTATTTGTATACTTGTTTCCAGTCTGTCCACTTTAGACATGGATTGAAAAGGTTGGCAGAATCTACCTTTATTTTTTCCTGCTTTTTTCACATTTTAGTCATTTTCTTGCTTAACACAGTTTAATCCATAGTCTGCCAACAATTTTAAACTTGGTATGATACAACTGAACCGGAAAATATTGGCATAGCTAAAATACAAAATATTGTTATAACTTCACCTAATCCAAGCTCTAAGAAATCGAGATGAAAACAAATATAGTAGTTCTGTCATCATACCAAAATCGGCACTAGTTTTGATTTTCTAGAAGTCCTGACAAAACGATTTAAGAGATAGAGTGTTTCTGGATACAAAAGGCACTAATTTCACAGAAATGTTTAAATTGAAAACTAAAATGTTTTATATGCTAAAGGCATTCTTATTTCTTTTGAGCTGAGGTTTACGTTTAATTCAAACATCCCTCTTTGTTATAAAAAGTGAATATGATAAACAGCATTGGCTTTTCTGTATCATGCAAATATAGAGAGTATTTTAGTATCTCTGCTAGAATAGAAATATAGGATGTCACGTGTAAACTCTAAAGAGTCAAAATAAATGATTTGGTTTTCTGTTGATTGCCATACGAAAGGGAGATCTCCAATTGCTTTTAAAATATCTGTATATCAATTTTTAGTGTTTTTATCTCCAATTGCTTTTAAAAGATCACCTTTTATAATAGTTTAAATACGGAAAATAGTTAAATTTACCAAATTCATATTATAAAAACACTAAAAATTGATATACAGATATTTTAAAAGACCGACTTCATTTATCGAAATGCTGAAAGATATTTTGAATGAAAACTTGGTTTCGACAAAAAAAAACTATATGGCAGTAGTTTATACAGAGACCTTTATTATATAATTAGCATATCCAAAATACCTTGGGACATGGAAGAAGAGGTTGAGCAAAACGGAGATTGAATATTTTAGTCGGGTGGCAATTTTAAAATAGAAAAGGGACTGTTGTACAGTGCTTCCACCCCCAATTTACTGGTTTTTTGAAAACATTGCATTTGTGCGAGGCTAAATTGCTTAGAGATAGGAAACTAGTTTGGACGGATGTTTGAAGCTAGTTTGCCAAGCTTTTTGAAAGTCAATTGACCATTTTTTTCAAATACGTGAAGAGCAAACCAGTAGCCGTAGATGTTGAAGAGCCAAAAGACACTGAAATGACAGAAGCAGCACCTAAAAAAGAGCGAACGTCAGCATACAACATCTATTCGGATGAAGATCGAAGACGTTACTTTTATTTCATTCAACAGAAACTCATGAAGCCTTCTGAGGCAGCCAAGGCAGCTAATGTCAATTATGAAACTGCAAGAAAATGGAAGACGGCATACAATTAAGACCCAGAAAAGAACATCCCTCTCAAAAAAAAACAAATCGCACACCAAGTAGCAAACCTGTAAGCAGGCTGAACGACCAGAACTAGGCACATTTGATCAACTGCTTTGATGAGCATCCATACGCCATCATAAAGGACGCAGTTGAAGATCTGATACAGAGCTTTGAAGGTTTGGATATCAAGAAAAGCCGAGTCGCTGAATTCATGAAAGAGGAATGCAACCTAAACATCAAAGTTGTTACTCGACATCCTGTAACAAGAAACAGCAAAGAAACCCTGGACGCCCGTGCCCAGTTTGTGAAGGAATGGATACAAGAAAAAGGCATGCTGTACATGCAAAATTATGTATTTCTGGATGAATCAGGCTTCGATATAAACATGCGCAGATCTAGGGCTTGGTCAGCGCGTGGCACGCAGGCAGTCATAGAATCACTATCAGCGAGGGCAGTGTCTCATATAGTCATTGGCGCCGTCTCTGCATTTGGCGTTGTAAATGTGAGCCTAAGAGATCCAGGAAATATCAAAAAAAGAAAGGTTGTGGGTGCTAAGAAACGAAAAGCACCTGGAGACAATGGATCTGCTATACCAAAAGGAACTACATCTGGCCATTACCTTCGGTTCATCAGCGATACCTTAGACATTATGGATGAGTTCCCCAACATGAAGGGTTTTCACATCGTTATGGACAATGCCCCAATTCATAGCCATGATATTGTTGATCCTGTAATTGTCGAGCGAGGATATATACCTGTATACCTTCCACTTTATTCCCCTGAGCTCAATCCCATTGAGATGTTTTGGAAAGTTCTGAAGAATAGAGTCAGAAAAGGCAAACCAAATAATGTAGAAACCCTCACTTTAAGAATCATTGAAGGTAGTGAAGACGTTCCAGTCGAACATTTGCAAAATTTTATCCAGCATTCCATCGATTGCTTCCCTAACTGTTTGAATAAAGAACCTTTGTAATTTATTTGACCAGAAATTGGTTAACTATTTCATAAAATGTGGTCAATGTATTTATTCTTGTGACTTTTTGTTTGTGGGTTGCTTGGGCGTGAAGAATGTTGCCCCAGGGAATTCGTGATTTGGGTGAGGTGGTGAGACACAAGGAGCAACGCTGTTGTGAGCAGGGGGCAATGTCTTGTGGTTGAGAATAGCTTGAAAGTTTGTCACACCAATTGATTGTGCTAGATGAACTTGATATGATGTGCTAATCGTGTTTACGCAGCCAGATAACAGACAGCTAGATACAATTGGGAATAAAGCTTTGATGAAAGAGCTTGATTCAACGGCCATCTCTTTTCTCTTCAAAGCAGGCTTAGGTGCAGGGACAGGCTCAGAGGCAGAGGCAGAGTCAGGCTCAACAGTATTCACAACATTGGCAGAGTCAGGCTCAGCAGCATTCATAGCAGAGGACATAGTTGTTGGCGTACAATACACATTGCCTATGGGAGTGGCGGTGATGTTGGTCTTGTACTTGATGAGTGCTGATGATGTGGATGGCTTCTATCACTGGAAAAAAAAGAAGTGCTTTCCAAGGTTGGAAAGTAGCCCTTTCCAAGGGGTCGAAATCTTCTCCAACCTTGGACACCTTTGAAATGTTCCAACCTTTCCAACCCTTTTCCAACCCTTTTCCAACCTTGGAAAGGTTTCGGCGGGTGAAAACAAAGTGAGTTTAAAGTGTTTTGCTAGTCCTCCCTTTTTTTTCTACTACCGAGATGAAACGCGAAAAAAAAGCAGTTAATCATGCATATCCTTTTATCTTCTAAAAATATAACTTTATTGAACGAATAGAATGTTGCCATATTGCTCATTATATCACTCATTTCATTAAATTGTGGTCAATAGCATGTTGACGTCAGATGGTATCAATTCTATATCGTCCAGTTAAATTAACATTATTTTGGCAGTTATTATACTTTTTATATAGCGAAATGACCTCATTCATATCCATCATGAAAACAATAGATTATTATTATTATTCAAATAGCAGTTATTTATTTATTTATTAGTTTATAATAGATAGTTATATACATATGAAAAAGAAGGTTGACATCATTTTAAAGAATTATATTACGATAGGAGAACGAAAAGGGTACAAATAACGAAAGCGATATGATGATACAAAGTTATAATAGTGAAAAGTGTGTTTTTATTCTTTACGATATATTTAATCGAAGGATGGGTCTATTCTCCTTAGTTTAAGCGACTCTGCTGTAATTATTTTGATAGTACAATGACTCATTTTATTTACATTCTCTATTAAATAAAAATGGATAGGGTAAAAACAAGATATAGAATCAAAACTAAGTTTAGCAACAATCTATTGTTTCATGTACCAGTTCATCGACTTTTTAATTCTTTTTGGCTTAAAAAAAAAAACAAAGTAAAAGTGGCTCTATAATATATTACTACGAAAATCTACATGACTAAATGGGATGTCTACCGGTATATTCATTATGATAAAAGTGTGATTGTTAATATTAGTTTTTTAAAATTATAGAGGTTCTTGTTTTTTTTTTCTTTATTATTATTGTTATGCCTATATGAACCTGCTATATGTGAGTTGATTAAAAGTACGATTTCATTATGTTATTTTTTTTTTGTTTTCATGACCAAAGATTGATTAAATATCTGCTTCTAGTCAGTGTATTGACTTTAAAAAGAAATCTCTGCCTTCATCGCAGTTCAAAAGACCATTCTGGTTTTTAAATAGTCATCACTAATTTTTGGATCAACTCAAACTTTCCAAATTCTTTCCAAGCATTTTGCCTTGGAATGAAAACTATTTTTTCCAGCGCTAGAAATAGCAAATGTTAGCGTTCAACCTGAGGCCTGAGTCATACTCTATATACGAGCCTTGAATTTTCCCTTTATCAAACGACCAGCTGCGGTTTTAGCATCATTCAAGGCATCTGAGGATTTGATGGTTGTAAGATCGAGTTTGAAGTGTTGTTGAATGTGGGATAAGAGGAGAATGAGTTTTGCTTCTTCTCGTATTTAATATATCCAGAGATGCTCCACTCAGCAGGAGAGGTCTCCTTAAAGTAGCGCGACACTTTGAGTTGTTTAGGAATATGCGTATCGCTCATGGTAAATGGTAGGAATGAGTAGAAGGTGGGGGAAAAAAAGGGACGCAGCATTCGTTTCATCTTCATGCGAGTTCTTGTTTACACTTTTTTCACGTTGGTTTACAAAGAATTCAATCTTGGGAAAACAGAGGCTTGATCGCAAGATGACAATGTTCCTCTCTTGTCGAGGGATTCGCAAGACAAAAGACAGACTGCCCAGCTCAGTGTGTTAGACTTGAAGGCTATCCCTGTCTTGACAAATCTCTAACCTTGCGGTAATGGCGATAGCGATATTCCATTATTACTTGGCCACTGTAGTCAGCACACTGATATTGCTATCAATTCTTTGCTTCGAGACAAATCACCAATTACTACTGACCTCTTGTTAGGAATTATATCTTGAAGTACTCTGCAGCGACGACCTCTGGCTTATAGAATGGACGCTGAAAAGTTGGTCCATTATTCATCTAGTGTGTGATATACTGTGTAAGTGGTAAATGTTGTTGACTCTGTGATGTAGCATTTTGGACTAAATCATTGAAGCTGTATAGAGATTGATGGGACTTATGTGAGGTATTTCTATGGATCCACCGGTTATAAACCTTGGAATTAGTGTGAATAGCTCTGTAACTCCAAGCAGATTGTTTCCTTCAAGATCAAGATTGCACTCCTCTAAAGATATATAATCTCTGGTGTTTTTTTTATTAAATCGAGCAAAAATAATCAATTGCCTTTAAATTACATGATATACTTTACATTTGAATAGCAATTTGAGTTTATTCCTAGAAAAACTGGGAAGCGAGACTCCATGCAATGTGGCTCGGGTAGATTTTGTGGCATCCTGATTACCTTTCTTTGAAAACAAAACAGAATTGCTGGGATGAGGAATACTTTTTTGGGATTGGGATGCTTGAATCATTCTCAATGAACTCTTTTTTCGATAGCTTGATATGATCTTTCTTGTGTGTAAAACTTATAAACCATGCTTAAACTTATAAATCATGCTTAAAACGGAAAATTGCACATTGTACGTTTGCAATCGTTGGAAAGTGCACCGTTCTCACATTTTTTCAACGCCTAATCGTGCTAATAAGCATAAACCTACATAGCCGGTTTATTGTTGACTCATCCAGAAACCAAAAAAGTTGATGCCAAGCTTTTTGAAAGTAAATTTATTTGACCAGAAATTGGTTAACTATTTCATAAAATGTGGTCAATGTATCTTCTTAAAAGTGGTCAAATTAGCTTCAAATATCCGGCCAAACTAGCCTCCTATCTCTAGGCACTTTAGCCTCGCACAAATGCGCAAGATTTTACAAAAAAGTGGGCGGTGTTTTCAAAAAATCAGTAAATTGGGGGTGGAAGCACTGTAATGCTCACAGATAAATTAATAAAAGAAGTTTAATACATGTAAAAAGTTATTTTGAGGAATTGAGAATGTCTTAACAATAATCACCTTGCTACAATAATTAGTCTTATGGTAAAATCATTTTTTAAAAGGTCTCTCAAAGTAGTGGTATTAAGAGTTAATTTAATTCAAGTTGTACTTTAGGTATTGATCGTTTTAATGCATTTTCAAATTGGGAAAGGTGAATTGTGGCTTTTTTTTTTTCTTTTTTTTTTTTTTTTTTACAATGTTCGGCTGAGTACCTGCTGAAAGAACTTTTATAAAGTATATGCTGTAAATAGCGTTAAAACCTTTTACTTTAAAATATTAGTAAATTATTAAAAAAAAAAAGCAATTTTAAAATGTGTAAATAGATTCAGAATGGTTGTCCACTCATTCCTATCACACAGGGTGGCACCCCTGCGCAATATTGTGTTTTTTATTTTCATCAGGAGAAAATAATATCTCTAAACTTTTAATTAACAATGTTTATTTTGGTAAAATAAAGATAAAAAGAGAAGAGTAATTATACGGCGACAGATCATTACTTATTTAACTTTGACTACCACGTTCTTTCGTTTTTTTTTGTTTTTTTTTAAAATGGCGCCAAATAGCTTTGAAGCATAAAGAGTATAGTTAATATGTTTCAAAATTGTGTAACGATGTACATAAGATTATAGTTATGCGAATCCTCAAGTCATCGGAGCAACTGTCCCATATGTTGAAGCGCTGTTTTAATATCCAAATTTCTTAACTACTTTTGTTTTCAACAGTCTTTTTTTTTTCATTATTTCTTTAGCTTGTCTTTTCCTTATTCATTCATTCATTCAAGGATTATATCCCCTTATATAATATTATTTATATATATATTTATATATAAAAAGAGAAATAATCTCTGCAATCTGCAAAGATGCGCACCTCGCGAGAATTGAAGCTTGCATCTTTTGTTGTCTTGTCACCTATTTTACTTATTATTTTGTCACTCTTTTCTATTCTTATTGTATTTATTTTTTCTCATTTAATGTCGTGGTACCCAGTCATGAAATTATTTTCACCAATCATCTCTTCAGCACATACTACATCTACTTCCTATCCATTACATTGTACAAAGACGACTAGAAAAACAAACTTCTATACAAAGTTGCACCAGTCACCTTTTATTTGGTGCATTATCATTTTAATATATGTTATCTATGTTGTTCACAAGGTATGGACCCTGACTGATCATGAAAGGTCTTTTTTTTTTCTTGTTTTTTTTTTTTTTTTTTTTTTTTTTTTTATAGCTTTTTTTATTTTAGTCATTTTTATTATTTGTTTAAATTAGAAATGTCGCTTTTATCAAAAGTAACTCGTTGCATGCGTGCCATTTCTCTTTTAAATTTGGTTCAGGGTAGGGGGGGATTGTGGAAGATCAATTCAGGCGGCGGATTAAGAAATCCGGGAAAATCAATTCAGCTACAACCTTATTAATTTTCTCATATATATATTTATTTTTATCTTTTAGAAAAACAAATATACGGAGGAAACTATCTTGATTGATCAGCCAAAGCAAAAGCAACAAAAACGTCAAAAAGAACCTGAAAGACAATTCAAAAGTCAACCCATTTTAACCGGAGACGAAATAGTAGATCCAGTGTCAAGCTACGAATGGACTCAAATCGGAGAAAAGGTTAAAAAGAAGAAGAAGCGCAAGAACAGAACTAAATCAAAAAAGAACAACAAAAACGAACCCACACAACCAAAGGATTTCAATCTGATATCGCCTGCCATCACGCCAGTCACTAGTGAAGATGAATTGGAAATCGCGAAACCAAAGCGACTTTATTCACCTTTTTTAACAGGGCTTGATTTGGACATTTTACCAAGGACAGATCCTTTGGTTCAATACAGAATCGATTCTTTCTTACACTCAATCCCACCACCTTCTCCTCCTTTACTTTCTACTGATTATATATCAAGTTCAATAATACCCCCATCAACTTTTGAACCGATCTATCCTCGTCCTACTAGCATCAAAGTGCTTGAAAACCATCCCTTTATCTCAACTTCCAGCGGTGAAAACGCGCAACATCACCACCATCATCGCCTGGGTCCTATTGGTGGAAGCATCCGTTCTCATACTTGAAGTATTATACAAAAATATATAAAATGTGGTTTTGATATTATTAAATCTATCAGTTATGGATTGGAAAGTGACTTTATATGTAACAAAATTTTAATTGGATGGAGATCATCAAAGATGGTCTCTTTTTGTGCTTAGCCGATTTATCATTTGGGAACTGTTAACCTTTTGTATTATATGTGATGTATCAAACAGATTATTATATAGTTATTTAACTAAAATGCTACGAATTATTTTAACTATAAACTGCAAAATGTGATAAACCTGACCTTGGGCGTACAATTCAAATACCAAGCCACCAACCATTCAAACAGTTTACATATTCATCATCGTAGCTCTCTCTTTTATAAAAAAAATAGTTCGATCATATCGATCATTGTTACAACAAGATATAATAACCACAAGGTGATTAACCTCTTCACTCATTTCAGGAACATTATTATCACTAGGAAGTCTTGTCATACGTAAAATAACGCCAATGCTAAAAATGGTAATTTTATGGCAGAATGAGAGAAAGATCATTTTCAATATGAATAGTAGTAAATCAAGTAAATTCAATGCCAAACTTGTGACTTGTCTGATTTTCTTGTCCCCAAAAAAAGGAAAAAAAGAAAAAATCGCATTATTTGTATATTTTGTCAACTCAATGCCAGCCAAACGAAGACATACAAAAAAAGCAACACAAGAAGAGCCAACAACTCTATTGGCAGCCGAGATCCCAAGCAAGAAATGGCGCAATTGGTGGATTCGAACGATTACTACTTTTATTATGATTGCCATGTTCTTTATTATCCTTGCTTCGGGTTATATATGGTCAATCGTCATGGTTATGATTATTACAATGTTGGTTTATAGAGAAGTGATTCAAATTGCATACCATTCAGCAAAGGGAAATTTAAGATGGTTCAAAACTATGAGCTGGTAACTGAATAAGGGCATTTATTGTTATTTGTTTTAGTATTATTTAAGTTGACACTTTTTTATTATTTATTTTAGGTACTATTTCATTACTACAGAATATTTCTTATATGGTGAATCAATCATTTACTATTTTAAAAAGATTGTTATGGTTGACGCGTTCTTATTGCCTTTTGCCACTCATCATCGATTCATAAGCTTTGTTCTTTACGTCATTGGTAAAATGGATGATGATTATTCTGTAATGCTTATACTAATATATTTGCACTTGTGTAGGATTTGTATTCTTTGTTATGAATCTAAAGAAAGGTCAATATCGTTCTCAAATGTCACAATTTGGTTGGACACACATGGCTGTGTTTTTAATTGTGGTACAAGCTCACTTTATTGTGGATAATATATTGGAAGGATTGATTTGGTTCTTCTTGCCAGCAGCACTTGTGGTTTGTAATGATATATTCGCTTATATTTGTGGTTTCTTCTGGGGAAAAACACCGTTGATTCAATTGAGTCCTAAAAAGACAGTGGAGGGTTTTGTGGGAGCATTAATTTGTACATTGGTTTTTGGTTTCCTTGTAAGTATTGATATATGGAATACATCAATTTTTTTTTAATGCTAATGGGAAATAGACTGCAACACTACTTATGAGATTTGACTATATGACATGCCCTGTAACAGACTTGGGTGCTTCTGCGTGGTCTAATATTTCATGTGAACCTAAAAATCCAGTGTTTACTGCTGCTCCTTGGAAACTGCCTTCCTTGATACGATTTATGCTAAAGTTCATGGTAAGTTTTTCCTTTCTCTTTTCTTTTTTGTCCCCAAAAACTGTGTTGTCGGAATTTTGTATTTCTCTCTTTTATTATTATTATTATTATTATTATTATTATTATTATTATTATTATTAATAGCAGCCTGTCTGATTGTTCATTCAAATAGTGTCTAACAGATACTAAGGAAGTATGGATTGCACCCTTTGGTGGGTTCTTTGCCAGTGCTGTTAAACGTGCATTTAAAATTAAAGACTTTGGTCACAGTATTCCTGGTCATGGTGGATTGACAGATAGAATGGATTGCCAATTTTTAATGGGCTTATTCGCATACATGTATTATCAAAGTTTTATAAAGGTAAATATCATATCACTCCAAATGGCCTATTAATATCTATATCTATATATATATATATATATATATGAATTAGCTGATTTAACTGATTTAATATATAAATTAGATGTACAATGTGTCTGTCGGTACTATTTTAGCATTAGTCATTAACAACCTGTCGTCAAAAGAACAACTTGAACTACTAGAAAGGCTCCAGACTTATTTAGCAAACCAAGATCATTTGGCTACGCAGATAGAATCTGTTATTTCTAAAGCTCAAAACCTATTATCTGGAACGGCTTAAACATGTTAATAAAAACTAAATTTATAATAATAAGGATAATAAGGAGGACAGAAAGGGAAAGGTCTGTGCGTTTTGTGATCTATGAATATTAAAAATGCATAATTATTATATGTATCACTGGATTATTTCATATGATAATAGTTATGGATGCACTCATTGACCCTTATTTATCAAAATTAAAAGAATCCCTTGTCAATAGACACAATAAAAATGAGACTGTTCATAGATGCGTATATGGTAAATAAAAGTTAGATTAAAATCCATATTGTTTTGGAGAAGTCCCTTCCCAAACCCGAAACGTATACTGCTGAAAAAGAAGAAAAAGTACAATATCGGAAAGAAAAGGGGTGTTGCTAAGACTAATGGAGATGAAGAAGGCCAAGATGATGAAACCGGTGTAGTTGATGTAAAACCAGCACCAAGAGGAACAATAGCTACTCATTTTATTAAGTTTAGCAATGAGCTCCTTGATATTATGTATGAATATTAATCAGTAAAAGGCAGTTATTTAGTGATAGATAACGCTAGAATCTATAAATCGAAATCAATGGTTCGAAATCTCGAACTTGGAGGTTAAAGGGTAATATATCTCCCCTATTATTCGCCAGACTTAAATCCTATTGAGCAATCCTGGGCTTTAGTAAAAGGAAAAATGAAACGCTTGATGAAAGAAGAGACTTTATCTTCAATAAGTGGTAATGCATATAATAGCGTTCGTTTTAACGATCTTTATGCTTGTCATCACTCCAAGTGTCAAATAAAAAATTGTTGTAATAGTATTCGTTTTCAAGCTTTTCATTGAATAAAACATCTACTACTTCTAACTACAAATCAACGGAAATGTTACCAAAACAAAATAACTATATTATTATACTAACCGAAGTATTTCTATGTGATAAGGATTATACTTGACAGTATCTCTTCTCTTTCTATTTTATTCTTAGCAAACAGACATATTGACTCTCGACAATTATAGTTTTATTAGCCACCAGAGAAAAGGGAAATAAGAATTATTTATTTATTATAAACAGGTGCAAAGCCTCCAGATCACTTTCACCGCTATATCACAGCGACTTAAAACTGATACAGCAGAAATTTAAGCCAGGAAACAGAGATTTTTGCAATCAGATCTCTTAGGGGCACCAACCCATCCGATCCTAATCAGAGATTTAAACGTACATGTGCCCCTAAGAATTTAGTTTTGTTAGAATAGAAAAGAAACAAACCTTACGTAAAACCTCTTGCCCCGCTCCTTTCTTGCTCCGATAAGCGAGCCTAAAATCTTATATTCTTAAAGGCGACGGAAAGAGCTTGTCTCAGCAGCCTAAGCTGGTGGAGGTCATAGTTCATGGAAGAACGAGTCACACTCGGAAAAAGTAGTTTATCTTAGAGTTTTTAATAAATCAGTTGAAATAATAAAGTATCAAAGTCGTTTATCTCTGGAACTATCATAGATAATACTTCCAAACTTTACTTGATCAAAGATCGGTATATATTATGTTTATTTATTAAAAAAAAAAGGAAAGCTTAATATGATGTTGGATGACCTTCGATATCAACAACAGCTTGGAAAATAAAGTCACAGACAACATGTTGAAAACTACATTGAACATAAAAGTGAAAAAATCGCTTGCAAAAGGAATCCGAAACTTTGAATCATCAACTTCTGCACAAAAGTCCATTAATCAATCAAATGACAATAACACACAGGATGAATTTTCATTTAAAGGTTAGGCCGACGTTTACGGATATAGAGCTCTTCTTGATGGACGCTATTACAATATATTTACTAAAAAGATCTCCGAAATCCACCCTATTGAAACTACCCACAATGTTTAAATACTCCCTTTTTATAACCTTTGTGTTTTTATGTATATTGCTAGTTGCTAGTTCTAATAAATATTATTAATGGGTATGACTATCAATGGCTCTTAACATTAGTATTTTTAAAAAAGTTCGCACAACTTTTGGCTTGGGAGAAATGCCTGGGGCGAGAAAAAGATTTATGTTTCAAATATTGTGATTTTGAAAGTATGACCATGTAGCTGACATTTTTTCATTTTGTCAAGCTAATTGATATAATTCACTTGTTATAACCATAAATATTTTTATTCTATAACCCACTGCATACATCAAGTCTACCACATTTTAAGCATCCTGTTGAAGTATATTTACTTATCCTATTATTTTCTCGGTAAGTTTTGCTTCTACAGTCTTTGCATGGTCTTGTTTATGATAACACTGAATATATTCTCGTGTTGGAGCGAGCATAATTATGTAGTGTCCTAGTGCGAGGTTGAGGAATTGATATTTGTTAAATGGGCATAGAAATATTAGGAAAGGAAGTTTAAGGTACAATATGTGGTAAAGTTCCTGAGGTTGGTATTTTTTGAATCAGCCATATATTTTGCATAGTTCTTAGATGAGCATTTAATGGTATAATATTTGAATTAGTAATTGATGGTATTAGTTGATGATTGATCGACTAAGAATGTGCGAGAAAAGTGAAAATTTTTATTTTGTTTTTGATGGCAGTAATAACATCATCGCAGGTTATGTGTGCGTGTTTCCATCTATGCTTTGCTCGTTCCAAAGATTATCATACTTTTCAAGATGTTCGCGTGTTCTTCGAATACATTTCCTCCACCAGTAAAAGGATTTATTTTCATAGCAAGCAATCCAAAGCTAGGTTTACTGGAGTATTACCTAGGTTAGAGAGACGTTATGGGAATAAGTTATTTGTTTCATAGTATATACAGCAGTCATAGTATATTTCGTCTTTTGCTTGCTGGCAATATAAATATATCTATTTTAACTTTTAATATGGTCTTAATGCTTAAAAACACTTAATCTTCTAACCTAAGTATTGTTAGATAGTGATATTCAGTATCTTGACCATCAGTGTCTCTTTTTTCAATGACTAGTCTTTGTAATTCATTATCTGGTAATGAACAACTTGTGCAGATTTCTTTGATCTCCAAAAGCTTTAAAGCTATAATAGCTAATGTTATATAACGACGATTTTTGTGATAAAGCATCACTGTAAAAAATAGAGTCGAGGACTTTGAAAAGGCTTCGTTGAAAACATCATTCTTCGAGTTTTAGGCTTTTTATAGAAATCGGTTTTTCTTTTATCGGTTCCGACTGGCGGAGAATTGAGTGTAAAATGATGGCAAATTGAGTTTCAATATGAACATTGCTCTCAAATGTCACAATTTGGTTGGACACATATGGCTGTGTTTTTAATTGTGGTACAAGCTCACTTTGTTGTTGAGAACATATTGGAAGGATTGGTCTGGTTTGGTTTTCTTGTAAGTATTGATATATGGGATACATCAATTTTTTTTTAATGCTAATGGGAAATAGACTGCAACACTACTTATGAGATTTGACTATATGACATGCCCTGTAACAGACTTGGGTGCTTCTGCGTGGTCTAATATTTCATGTGAACCTAAAAATCCAGTGTTTACTGCTGCTCCTTGGAAACTGCCTTCCTTGATACGATTTATGCTAAAGTTCATGGTAAGTTTTTCCTTTCTCTTTTCTTTTTTGTCCCCAAAAACTGTGTTGTCGGAATTTTGTATTTCTCTCTTTTATTATTATTATTATTATTATTATTATTATTATTATTATTATTATTAATAGCAGCCTGTCTGATTGTTCATTCAAATAGTGTCTAACAGATACTAAGGAAGTATGGATTGCACCCTTTGGTGGGTTCTTTGCCAGTGCTGTTAAACGTGCATTTAAAATTAAAGACTTTGGTCACAGTATTCCTGGTCATGGTGGATTGACAGATAGAATGGATTGCCAATTTTTAATGGGCTTATTCGCATACATGTATTATCAAAGTTTTATAAAGGTAAATATCATATCACTCCAAATGGCCTATTAATATCTATATCTATATATATATATATATATATATGAATTAGCTGATTTAACTGATTTAATATATAAATTAGATGTACAATGTGTCTGTCGGTACTATTTTAGCATTAGTCATTAACAACCTGTCGTCAAAAGAACAACTTGAACTACTAGAAAGGCTCCAGACTTATTTAGCAAACCAAGATCATTTGGCTACGCAGATAGAATCTGTTATTTCTAAAGCTCAAAACCTATTATCTGGAACGGCTTAAACATGTTAATAAAAACTAAATTTATAATAATAAGGATAATAAGGAGGACAGAAAGGGAAAGGTCTGTGCGTTTTGTGATCTATGAATATTAAAAATGCATAATTATTATATGTATCACTGGATTATTTCATATGATAATAGTTATGGATGCACTCATTGACCCTTATTTATCAAAATTAAAAGAATCCCTTGTCAATAGACACAATAAAAATGAGACTGTTCATAGATGCATATATGGTAAATAAAAGTTAGATTAAAATATTCAAATTTCGGTCTTTTTTTTATTATTTCTGCAATTCCGAGTCAGCTGTAACAGATATTTGATCTACTTTGTTTTTGTTTTGTTTTGTTTTTGAATATTTTGATGCTGATCCGCTTCGTCAATAAAACAAAACAAAGTTAAGGAGAAACTGCATTGTACTTGAAATAGCCGTTAAAATTTAAAATAAAGAGCGATAAGAAAATGGATTTTAATAACTCATTATTATTGTCTCTTTTTATTGATTTAAATGAGAGTAAAGAGCCAATCCATTTGACATTCACGACAGCAATTTAAATACATTTTTGTTGATGTTTTTGTGTAACTTTATAATCATTTTAATTGGTTATTATCTCAGATAAATTGATCAATTGTGTGCAATCAGCAGTTACTTTAATTGGGATATGATTACTTTATTTTCCTTTATAAAAAAACTAGTGGTCCAGTGGCTTGTACAAATAGGACAGAGGCTTATGTCCGAAAAAAAAGCAAAGTATATATTACACATTGATCAAAATACGCTTTTGTATAAAAATATGAAATTATATTAAAAAATTTACTTTCTGAAACCTGGGATGTTTAAGGTACGGTGTATCTCCACATCGTAGTAAAGAAGGGGGAGGAGAGAAGGGGAGATTTTCTTTTTCAACTCCGTCGATCTCTGCTTGGTAACAGTATAATTTGTATTGTAAATTACTGTAATCCACTAAAAAAAATTTTTTTTTTTAAAAAAAAAAGGTGGACAATAAAAAGAAATTTACATTGATTTGAGTTTACTTTAACCCTTTCTTTCTCCTTTATTCCCCTTTTTAACTTAGTGGGACTCCCTCTTATATTCGCTCTATCCTCTCTCTATTTCTCTTAATTCTTGAAAACAGTAA
This sequence comes from Backusella circina FSU 941, assembly GCA_025399235.1. Classification (NCBI taxonomy): domain Eukaryota; kingdom Fungi; phylum Mucoromycota; class Mucoromycetes; order Mucorales; family Backusellaceae; genus Backusella; species Backusella circina. The sequence goes on from MU622247.1 coordinate 333,850, forward strand.
AGATGCCCGCCACTGCTGCTCAAAAGAACACTCAGAGCGAAATTAAGGTCAAGAAGATGACCGCTAAGGTTGTCTCTCCTAGTGAGGTTGAGGCCACCAAGGCTAAGGAACTTCTCTCTAAGCTTTCAGCTGCTTCCGATGCTGACCGCGACTCTGCCGCCGAAGAACTCGCTGCCTTTGTCTCTGCTAACGGCGTCCTCTCTCTTCAACAGTTCAACATTGTTGATGCTATTAACAAGGAATTCTCCAACAAGAAGAGTGCTGGTGCTCGTCTTGGTGCCATCGCCGCCGTTGGTGCTCTCTTCAACAACAGTTTGGAAGGTCAAGTTGAGCCTTTCATCTTGTCTCTCTTGCCCGCTCTCCTTGAATTCCAGGCTGATAAGCAAGCTGCTGTCAAGAACGCTGCTCTCGAAGTTGCCAAGAACATCATTGCCAAGATCCAGCCCAACGCTGCTTCTTTGACTGTTCCCTACATCCTCACTGGTCTCGGTAACTCCTGCAAGTGGCAAACCAAGATGCTCTCTCTTGAGCTTTTGGAGCTTTTGACCAAGCAACACCCTACCGAATTCTTCGTTGCCATTCCCGAAGTCATCCCTGTTGTCTCCGATTGTATGTGGGATACCAAGGCTGATGTCAAGAAGAAGGCTACTGATGCCATGGCTACCATCTGTACTCTCATCGTTAACAAGGATATCGAGCGTTTCATTCCTGCTGTGATCACTTGTATCAACCACCCCGAGAATGTCCCTGAGACCATTCACTTGCTTGGTGCCACCACTTTCGTCCAGGAAGTTGACTCTGCTACTCTTTCCATCATGGTTCCTCTCTTGGGTCGTGGTTTGAACGAGCGTGCTACTGCTATCAAGCGTAAGGCTGCTTTGATTATTGACAACATGTCTAAGCTTGTCGATGATCCCGATGTTGCTGCTCCTTTCTTGCCTCTTCTTTTGCCTGCTCTTGAGAAGGTCCAGGATGTTGTTGCTGATCCCGAATGTCGTGGTGTTGTCCAGAAGGCTCTTGCCACTCTTCAACGTGTCGGTAACCCTGCTACTGAGGTCTTCACCAAGGTCCAGAAGCAAGCTAAGGTTGAGTCTTCCATCAAGGATCTTTTGCCCGAGGATCTTGATGCTCGTTTCGATGTCACTGTCACCTACATGAACGACGTTGCTCTTAACCTCTGTGTCGCCAAGAACTTCTTTAAGAATGTCTGGATTGCCTCTCTTGCTCCCTATGCCAAGTCTTTCTTGTCTGCTGAGGATGCTGAAGCTTTGGCTGTTGAGGCTTTGAACAAGTGTGAGGAAGCTGTTACTCCTAAGGACCTCGAGGAAGAAGATGATGAAGGTGAGGATCTCTGTAACTGTGAGTTCTCTCTTGCTTATGGTGCCAAGATCTTGCTTAACCGTACTGCTCTCCGTCTTAAGCGTGGTCGTCGTTATGGTCTCTGTGGTGCTAACGGTTGTGGTAAGTCTACTCTTATGCGTGCCATTGCCAATGAACAAGTTGAAGGTTTCCCTCCTCGTTCTGAGCTTAAGACCGTCTATGTTGAACACGATATTGATGGTTCCGAGGCTGATACTCCCCTTGTTGATTTCATCCTTGCCTCTGAGGGTGTTGAGACCAAGGATCCTGAACAGGTTCGTAAGATTCTTTTGGATTATGGTTTCTCTGAGATTATGGTTACCAAGATGGCTATTGGTGAGCTTTCTGGTGGTTGGAAGATGAAGTTGGCTCTTGCCCGTGCTATGTTGATGAACGCTGATATTTTGTTGTTGGATGAACCTACCAATCACTTGGATGTTGTTAACGTTGCTTGGTTGGAGAACTACCTCCTTGGTTTGAAGACTGTTACTTCCATCATTGTTTCTCACGACTCTGGTTTCTTGGATCATGTCTGTTCCGATATCATTCACTACGAGCCTAACTACAAGTTGAAGCGTTATGGTGGTAACCTTTCCGAGTTTGTCAAGAAGGTTCCTCGTGCTGCCTCTTACTACTCTCTTGAAGCCTCTCAAATCAAGTTCTCCTTCCCCGAACCTGGATTGCTCGAAGGTATCAAGACCAAGGAACGTGCTATCTTGAAGATGAAGAACGTTGATTTCCAGTACCCCGGTTCTGATAAGAAGCAGCTTCTCGATATCTCCATGCAGTGTTCTCTTGCCTCCCGTGTTGCCGTCATTGGTCCTAACGGTGCTGGTAAGTCTACCTTGATCAAGTTGTTGACTGGTGAGATTGAATCCGAAGTTGGTACCGTCTGGAAGCACCCTAACTTGCGTATTGCTTACGTCGCTCAGCACGCTTTCCACCATATTGAAAAGCACTTGGATTCTACTCCTAACGAATACATCCAATGGCGTTATGCTACTGGTGAAGATCGTGAAGAACTTGACAAGAACGATCGTATGAACGGTGATGCCATTAAGAAGGTTATGGAACAGGTTTTCGTTATTGATGGTGAGAAGCGTACTGTTGAGGAACTTGTTGCTCGTCGTAAGCTCAAGCAATCTTACGAATACGAAGTCTCTTGGGTTGGTCGTTCTTCCGTTGATAACACCTGGATCTCTCGTCAGAAGCTTGAAGATATGGGTTTCGGTAAGAAGATTGCTGAAGTCGATTCTGCTGAAGCTGCCAAGATGGGTCTTAACCGTCCTTTGACTGCCAAGGAAATTGAAAAGCACTTGACTGAAGTTGGTCTTGAAGCCGAATTCGCCACTCACTCTCGTATCCGTGGTCTTTCCGGTGGACAAAAGGTCAAGCTTGTCATTGGTGCTGCTATGTGGAACAAGCCTCACATGTTGGTTCTTGATGAACCTACCAATTACTTGGATCGTGAATCTCTTGGTGCTCTTGCCATGGCTATCAAGGAATATGGTGGTGGTGTTGTCATTGTTACTCACAACCGTGAATTCACTGAAGCTCTTTGTAACGAAGTCTGGATGGTTGATGCTGGTCGCTTGACTCCTTCTGGTCACAACTGGGTCTCCGGTAACGGTACCACTGCTGTTAAGGAAGAAGAACAGGAAGATCAGGTTGATGCTCAGGGTAACACTGTCAAGGCTGTTCAAAAGAAGAAGAAGTTGTCTTCCAAGGAACTCCGTAAGAAGAAGAAGGATCGTATGGAACGTCGCAAGCGTGGTGAAGAAGTCTACACTACTGATGAGGAGTTGTAATTTTTTTTTATATAAGACTTCAAAATAATTTTTTAGAGAATTATACTTTTTTTTATTATCCCTTGTTTATATTTATATCAAAATTATTTAAATAAAAATATACATATATATTTTGTCTGAAAGAAAAAAAAAAAAAATAGTTTTTTGCATTTGAATTAAAAATGATCACAACACATTTGTTTATTCTATTTTGAAAGATGTCAAAATAATTATATTCTTTTTCATTGATCAAAATCTGATAAACCCTTAACGCTGTTGTGACTATTTTTATTGACAGTTTTTTTCTTAATTCTTTTTTTTTTTCTTTTTTCTTGTTCTTTCCTGTTTGTTTTTCTTTAAAAAAAACCTTTTTTTTTTTCACAAAAGAGGATGCAGGCATCCGTAAATGACTCGGACTGTTATGTTCAAACTATTCCATATGTACTCACACAACAAGACGAAGACAATATAACGATTGATATGATAAACCTTTACGAAGTAACAATTATTTCTATTTTGTTAAAGGAGACAATTATTAACTTTATCTTTAATAAAATAGGCTCTGCTGCCAAATAAAGAGAGTCATGATAGACGTACAAAGTTTGTTAAAAAGATTGAGCGATTATTAAATAATGAATGGCCTGATCATGGGATAAAGGCCCATGTATTTGGGTAAATATTTGGCTGCTTATGTAAATGAATATGTGTTTATATTAACAAATTATTATTATTAAAAAGCTCTTCAGTCAATAATCTCGGTACTACATCATCGGATGTCGATTTGTGTATTACAACGCCTTGGAATGGTCTTCGAAATGTTAGAACATTGGCCAAACTGTTTAGAAAATGTAAATATAAATTCAAATGATGATGTTTATTTGTTCTGTTTTTTTTTAATACTCTATTTTAAAGGTGGTATGCAACATGTTACGTGTGTTCCTCGAGCAAAAGTGCCTATTGTTCGTTTATTTGACCCAGAATTGTAAGTTTTTTGTTCCTATAGTTATTTATGCTTCACAATTATTAACTATATTCTATTAGACAACTCTCGTGTGACATTAATGTGAACAACACTCTCGCGCTTCAAAACACAAAAATGGTCAAGACTTATGTAGCACTTGATCCTCGTGTAAGACCACTTATTATGATTATCAAGCATTGGACAAAGCAAAGGTTATTAAATGATGCAGGTAACGGCGAATGACTGAGAAATGAAACTTGGATTAATATGTGTATTAGCAAACGGTGGCACTTTATCATCTTATACTTGGACCTGTATGATTATCAACTTTTTACAAACGAGAAACCCACCCATTTTACCAGTATTGCATGCCGTGGATGGAGATAAAGGTGAAGACCATTTCTGTGATAATATTGAGCGACTAAGAGGATTCGGTTCGGATAATCAAGAAACTTTGGGTGGTTTACTTTATGCATTTTTTCGTCGATTTGCTATAGAATTTGATTATAATCAACAAGTGATTTCAGTACGGCAAGGTCGTTGCTTACCTAAGCGAGAAAAAGGATGGGACATTGGACGATATAAATCTAGTCTCTGTGTCGAAGAGCCATTTAATGTTACTCGAAATTTAGGAAACTCTGCTGATCAAGCTTCAGTTCAAGGACTTTGTATGGAGTTTCATCGATTTTTAGACCTGTTGCTCAATAAAGCAGATTTTGATCAGTTATTTACTCCCTTTCAACCACTCTTTGTGCCTGAACCACTTTTCCACAAAGACGTACTCTCGCTCACTCTCCCCAGCGAAAATCGCACTGGCTATTTACCATCACACCCTTATGATCGACGACGAAGTATGGTTGATGGTATTTACACATACCCTCCTTCCCTCTTTTCAGAACATCATATCACACATAGATCAAAGGATCCATTTTCGAACTTTCATCCCCACTTCAGCTCTCCTCAAGCACTGGATACTATTTTGAAAATTCGAAATACAAGGCATGGAAGTCATCCACTCATATCCGTACCTAATCTCCTATTAGGTAACAAATCAGTAGACAATATATTTGCAAGGTATCAAAAGAAACCTCGTCATAAGAGACAATTTAAACGACAATCAAGTCAAGAGTGGCCGTCTATATCTTCAAAGCCTAGTAAAGAACCCATTGTAATTAATCAACAACCCTTACGTCGTCGTCGTTGGTCTACCACCGCCGACACTGTCAAACCCGAACCAGAAATACCCAAAAAGACACTGGCTGAAATTGTAAAGATCGGAACAGTATCCAAGCCACCTATAAAAATGACAAAACCAGTAACAGAAAAAACTCGGCGTAGGCATAGAAATAAAAGCCAAAACAAGCAAAAAAAGAAGAGTGTGAAAAAATAATACATTTTGTAAATAGATATATACATAGATTAAAAAAAAACAAAACAAAAAAAAGTAGTTCGTTAGATATATAATGCATTCAAAATAATAAAGATAATGTAAAAGTGACAGAATCAAAAATCTAGTTCACGTGAACTATCGACTCACGTGTACAGGTAAACGCGGACAATATCTTATCAATAACTCTCTCTTCTTTCTTTTCGTCTTCCTCTCCCCTTCCCTCCCCTTCCAACCCCACCTCTTTTTTTTTTTCTTTTTTTTTTTTTCTTCTTTTTTTTTTTCTTAATGTCTAGTAATTCAACTTGGGACGATGATGTCTCAGAAATCCTTAAATCTCAACTGATTCCTCTTCATCTAAGAGGTGAAATGGTATAATAAAAGTTTTTTTTTTTTTTCTCTTAAAAGTCTCTTACAATAAGTTATATAGGAACTCACATCCTCTCGACCCTCTTCTCGTCCTGGCTCTCGTCCTGGTTCCCGCCCTGGCTCTCGTCCAGGCTCTCGTCCTAACTCCCGTCCACCCTCGCCCCCCGGTTTTGATCAAGCAGATGATTCTGAAGTAATCAGTACGGCTATTGTAATCAAGAATATACCTTTTTCTGTAAAGAAAGATGCCCTTTTGAATAAACTCGTAAGGAAAAAAAAGAATAGCCACTATTATTAAATAATGTAATTAATATATATTTTAATCTATTTACAGAATAGCCTAGATATTCCAGCACCTTATGCTTTCAATTACCATTTTGATAACGGTGTTTTTAGAGGACTTGCTTTTGCAAACTATCGAGACCCCAAAGAGACTGAAATAGTGCTTAATGCTGTGAACGGTCTTGATATTGGAGGACGTAAATTACGTGTAGAATATAAAAAGATTTTACAGAATGAACCAGAAAAGAAAAAAGAAAACTATAGCAATAATAATAATGATCTGAACAAAAAACAAGAGGATGATGGGTTGGATTTAAATGATCCCGAAGTTCTGGAGCTTTATAGCGAAATATTGATGTTCCGCTCTAGTCCTAATCAAGGCCTTGCTTTATCAAACAAGCTTTCATCCAAGCACCGTAAATATGTTCATTTGATCGCAGAGAGGTTGGATCTAGCCCATTATTCCGAAGGTTTTGATGATGAAAGACATGTGGTAGTTGCAAAGAAGGACACTGCAGTCAAGAGGGTAATGTTCTTTATTTTAATATAGGCTAATTTAATTACTTATATCCACTTCCATGCAATAAAATAGGTACAAAAGCAGAGTTCCCGCAGTAGTCTTAAGCAAAGCCCTAGTCGCGAAAGGTTGAATTTGATGAATGATAAGACATTTTACAAGAAGTCAATGATGTAAGTAATGGCCTAATTTTTATTATTGCTGGCTTGTATTAATGATAGTCTATGTTTGTAGGAGTAATACTATTACCCCAGAGACTGCTCCAAAATGTGTCATTCATCCTATACGCCAACCTCGTGGTCCCGAGCCTGGAAGTAATTTTGCTTCCCGTAAAAAAGATGATGGCAACTAGTTGGTTGGAAAACAGAAAAGTTAGTGATGTAACTACATAATATAAAGAGATAAAATATCATATTACAATAAAAAGTAACACTTTCCAATCTATGTAGTGTATCATTGGTTCTTTATTTAACCAGCCTGAAAATAGACTTACACCTTTAATGCTAAAACCAATAGTTTTGGATACACAAAGTTATCACACGTGGTGTGTAATTTGTTATAATGATAATATATGAATAAAAGCCATGATATGTATGCTATTAATAATACCTTCTTTTTTCTATCATTTTATCATTGGTATCCATTATTTAAATAAGGTTAAATATATATACAAGATGAGTAGAAAAGCGTGTGCAAAAATAAAGAGACATGAATGTGTATTTCCTTTTTTGGAAATTTACCGTCCACTTTTTTATTATTTCTTTTTTCTTTTTAATTATGAAATGATATAACGCTTTTCTTTTTCCTTTCCAATAATAATGTCGTCATCTTGGGAATCTCAACTTACACCCCAGGAATCTAAACTTTTCTTTAAACTCTTCCAAACTGTTGGTAAGTCCCAGCCTGGTATTGTGAATGGGCAAGAGGCAGTTATGTTTTTTGCAACGTCAGGTGTTCCCAACCCTATTCTATCAGAAGTAAGTTTGTCATATCTTTCTACTTTACGTTGCTTGAAGCCAAAACAAACACTAATCTATGCTTTGAGTAGATTTGGGAAGAGGCTGATCGTGATCAGTTGGGTTATCTAACACCGGAAACATTTTCAATTGCTTTAAAACTTATTGCATGTGCTCAACATGGCAAAGAAGCAGTAGACCCAGTTTTAGCTACTTGTAAATATCAAAAAAATAAAAGGATTCTAGATATAAAGAATGTAGTTTCTAACTAGTATTTTGTTTCTAGCCGTTCCTTTACCTCAATTCGATGGAGTCGCAGCCAGTCCTGCTATTGTCCATGCATCTTCGCCTGCCAGCACACCTATTACACCCGCAGAACGTGATAAATATGCTAGCATATTTAAAGTACATCAAACAAATGGCACAATTGATGCAGAAGCAGCAAAAACCGTATTTCTTAAATCCAAGTTACCTATGGAGACTCTAAGTCAAATATGGTAATTCAATCCATGCTCAGGAGTACACAAAATACTAATAATATACACAATAGGTTTTTGGCCGATGTCCGCCAATCAGGTTCTCTTAATCAGGCTGAATTCACCATTGCCATGCATTACATTGCCAAGTTAATGGATGGTACACTTTCAGCTCTGCCCGATAAGTTGCCACCTGCGGTCTATCAATCTGCTAATATGACATTGCCAATGAGCTCACCTGCCATTCAGAATACCCCACTTTCTGCTGCTGCTGCATCACCTGCCCTACAAAAGATGGTGATGACACCACCTCAAAGAGCTCGTACTATTGATTCTCTTGGCAACTTGGCATTTGGCTCAAGTGTTCCTGAGAGCAATTGGGATGTTACTGCTCAGGAAAAGGCCCAGTTCGATGCTTATTTTGATAAGATTGATTCTGCAAAGAGTGGTGTTATTCAAGGTAAAGAGGCTGTCGAATTTTTTAAGAATTCTCGTTTGCCTGAAAATGATTTGGCACAAATATGGGATTTGTCTGATATTCAACATCGTGGTTGTTTGTCTCGAAATGAGTTTGCCGTTGCCATGCACTTGATCCACAAGAAACTTCGTGGAGAAGGACTACCCACTACTTTACCTGCTTCACTTTGTCCTCCACAATCATCATTCTCTCCTCAACTCCCAATGCAGTCCAGCCCTGCTATTCACTCTCAGGTACGGTCTCCTCAACCTCCACAATCACGTAGCTTGTTAGACGATAATAACGATCTTCTTGGAGATTTTGGTAATGACCAGGTATCTAACGAGACAAATCAAGTCAACTTACTGCAAAACCAAATACAATCACTATCAATGTCATCAACTGAAATAAATTCCCAAAAGATGTCTTCTGAACAAGCGCTTGAACAATTACTAAAGCAGAAAAAGGAATTAGAGGCTCAGTTTACACAAGTCAAAATGGCACATGAACAAGAGGTGAGAGATCTTAATGAAGTTCAAGAACAAGTAAGACGTGAAGAGTCTGAATGGAATGCCATTCGAACAGAATATGAGGCAGCACAGCAGCAATTATCAGATCTCCAAAACGAAGTTGCACAAGTGAATCAAACACTTGCAAATGGTAGAGCCGAGACGGAAAGTCTTTCTCGTCGTATTCATGAAATCCAAGAAGAGACAAAGGAAGCCAACAATGAACTTGACAACTTGCGTAATAAGACAAAGCAGCAAAATATGATGCTGGATATCAATAGACGACAAGTAACAGCAGCTGAACAAGATAGATCTCTTGCAAAGCGTAATCTAGAAGATTACAAGGCTACAGCTGCTATGAACAATGACGATGATGATTATGAGGAAGAAAAGGAAGAAAAGGATAAAAGTGACGGTGATGTATTTTCAGATAATGCCGGGGCCACACCTGTGGAGGATAACAAGCCAAATACAGCTGTATCAACACCTGCTCTTGATAATCTTTTTGCCAGTCCTTCTGCTTTTGGTAACCCTGTCACTTCTCCCTTTGCTGAAAGCGCATCACAAACAAATAGCAACACATTCGATGATGTCTTTGGCTCTGCTCTCTCTACAACTGCACCTACCTCCACTGAAAATGCACCTGCTTCAACTACAGCGAGCGATTTTGATGCTATTTTTGGAAGCATGGCTAACCCTGTCAACACTACTCCTAGTGCAGCCTTCGATCCAGTACAGTGGTCTAGTCCCACAAATAGTGCAAATAGTGCAACTAAAGCATTCCGTTCTCCACCGCCACCACCTCCTCAAAGCAGACATCATCGTCAAGCTTCTGAGAGTGCCAATTCAGTTTCGTCATCTGTTATTGGAAAGAAGCAGCGTGCTCCGCCACCACCTCCTAGTGCCCATATTGAAACAAATGACGAAGATTTTGATTCTGCCTTTTCTGGTCAGCTTTCTGAGGCAAAAATAGTAGAAAATACACCAAAGGAAGACAGTAAAGAAGAGGGTAAGGATAGTGTTAAGGATGATGACTTTGAAGCCGCCTTCTCTGGAAAGTTATCTGAAGCCAAGATTGTGCAATCTGCAGTAAAAGAGGATGACTTTGATGAATTTGATGATGCCTTTAGCAATTTTGAAGGAAAACCTGCTGAAACAAAACAGGAAGACCCAAAGAAGGCTGAAGAACCAAAAAAGGATTGGTCCGGTTTTGATAGCTTCAACTTTGGCGAAGCACCAGCATCTGAAAGTAAGCCTAGCAACGATGATTGGGATTCAATCTTTGGTGCTACCAATACAGCCTCCACTACTACAAAACCTGCTGCCAGTGGATTTGATGATGCATTTTCTAGTTTCGATGACAACTTCGACTCAAAGCCTTCGATTGGTCTTGTAGGCGATAAGGTTGAAGACTTAGTCAAGATGGGATTTTCAGAAAAAGAAGCTAAAGATGCGTTAAACCGCTATGATCAAGATTTATCAAAGGCCAGTAATTATTTATTAGATCAAGGATCTAAAGACTAATGTATATTATTATAAGTAAATAAATAAAGATGATTTTAATTGTTTTGTTCTAAATCGTATAACTCGGTGTAATAAGTACAGTGAGATCTACGCGATTGTGAAATTACGGATGGTCGATACAAGGCTGTGGGCATTTGATCCAATACTATCTCTAGAATTCTCTCTAAATTATCAAATAAAAATTCGAATTTTCTTTGGCAATCCTCAGGGCATCTCTTCTCTTACTTTTTAGATTGGAGCGATTTCGTAGTGACCTTAAACAATTTTTTAAGTGTAGGCTTTCATTTTCCCAAGACGAGTGATAAACTCTTATTCTTAAAAGACATGGAGAAGAATAGAAACATAGTGTGACTGAAAAGTCTATAGAAGGCAATCAACATCATAATATAGTTTTAATTAGGCTCTTTTCGCATTTAAATTTATCTATACAGAGTCCACTGGTCTTTGTTATGATAGCTCGATCAAAAAATTGTTTATTTTCTTATTGGTATGGAGCATGTTAAAATAATTTAACTAACTTTGTTGAAGATGTCCACAGTTTAATAGCTTCAAAGCTTCTATTGGTGAATGAATCAGGAAGCAGTAGAGAGTATCAAAAATCTAGTCTGTAGGATAGGAAACAGTAAAAGTTTACTTACTACTGATATTACAGTGCAGAATAAAAAGCGATATCAAACGATTTAACTAAGGCGAACGGATATCAAATTATTGGGATCCTCAAGCTAAAGAACTGAATGTGAATCAATTGAATGAAGCTGATAAAGAAATTGCCACCCTCAAGGCGCACATTATTGTGGACCATTACCTCAAAAAATACAATAAAGCCAATAATAGGGCTTATGAAATTAATTGTACTTGAAAGAAATAATTTAGATTCTACTTGTCTTTGCTGTCAATATTGCTTTTTTCTTTCTTACTTTTAGATTTAATAGTATAGATTGAAATTTAAAGAGGAATTCTATCTGACAATCACATGTGAGCTACTGGACCTGTCAAAATATTCATTAATGAATTGACAACCTTTTAAAGCCAGAAACAGACTATTAAGTAAACATTTGAGACAATAAATCACATTGCCATGTCTTTCGTTTTCTTTTTTTTCGTTAACAAAAGTATAACAATAACTAGAAAAAGTAAAGAAATATCAAGTTAAAAATCTGTTATTAATTAAGCTGTATTTTTTTTTTTTAGAAGATGTCACTCTCAGGAAACCTTTTTTTTGAATCAAGAGAAGAGGAGGGTTTCTCTAGTTATATTCCTATACTCGACAATGATGAAACTGAATCTATTCATAAAGCTATTGAGGAATATCATACTTTGTATAAACAAGTTGGGTTTAAAAAAGACTTAAAAAAGAAGATCAGATGGCCATCCACCAATATTAAGGAAGTTCTAAACAACTTTTTCTGGGTTAACTACATAGAGAAATGCTTGAGAAAGCAAAAATTGAATCCATTTTAGTCGCTGGTATTTATTGATAAATATAATGTATCCTTTTTGGGAGTTAAAAAAGAATCAGATACCACTACAGACAATGAGCCATTGAAACAAAGCATTGTCGACAAGAAAATTGGCTAAGAAAGGAAAGAAGACCATTGTGCAAACTTATCACGGCAATTGGTATGGTGTAACAACACATATGAAGGGTCATCGCAGAGTGTGTCGTGTAAAAGTTTTTTGAGATGTTTCAGCTCCTCCAATGATTATTGTAAAGTAATGGATGAGTATGTCTCTACAAAGACATGTAGTGAATGCTTTGGTCCATTGAGAAAGCAACTTCTACGAAGAAATGAGAAAATCGTCAGAATCGCTAGAGCGTTATAATGTTTTAACAGGAGATGTCAGTTAAACACAATCAATCATGATATAAACGGCTCCAAGAATACTGATCTTATTGGATTCTCCACGATGATAGCATCAAACTCTCAGCCTCTATCGCCATTTGTCGGGCGTATCAAAACAACTACGTATGTAAAATAACAAAAAAATAACACTTAGAGAATATAAAAATGACTTATCAAAATCATTAATAGGTTCACCGTAGATACATATTGACAACCTTTATTCAATTCATCGAAATAGAGGTTTCTTTTTATTATTATTATTAAAAAAGACTAATTTGATGTTGACTGTATTCCCCACAGATATGGTTATACGGCCGAATTACGATCGACAGGACATTGTTGAAGCTGAGTAAAAAAAAACTGGTTTATTTTATGCAGAAAATCAACAAGGGATCTTTATCAGATAATATTGAGATGTAATATAAGCACGGTGAAGTTACTAGTGCAATGCAATGCAATCATTAAAATATAAAATATGTTGATAGATAACTTTAAACGTAAGTTATAGTCATTAAAAAGTGTTGACGCTGTATTTAGCATCACTATTTACCAATAAAGTAGCAGCTTATACATGTCTAATAGTCACAGCTTTGAAATTATTTTCCAAGTACGATATATCTTTTTTTCGTTTAGTAATTTTTGGTTTAAAAGTATAGTATGAAAGCCCTTTCTTTTTTTTTTATATATAGCTGAGCTCATAAACGAAATATGCCAAGTGATATTGTTTGTAGTGAAATACATTCATAGCAGTAGTTTTCATAGAAATCCCATTTTATTATAAACCATCTGCAGTTTAGTATTTTAGTAGTAATGGATCAGCTCCTTAAAGATCAAACTGTTTTTATTTGGGAAAATGGGAAAATGAGTTTATATTTGATTTTAATAGAACTCCTAAATGTCGGTTAAAAATTAGAGTTATCTATAGTATAGTATTGCGATTTTTTGGAGGAATTGTTAAAAATTGAAAATATATTCTCACATACTCATTAGATAATTTTGTTTATTTATATATAAACATACACATGCTTATATATATTATGAATGACAGGAATTAGCCTATGGTTCATTTGCACAGCAGATTCATTTCAATTTAAACTCGCATGTTAAAGACTAATACATATACTTTATGTTGTGTATATATAAATATAGCTGCTTAATCCTGTCAAATAAGTACTCTCAAAAAAAAAGGTTATTTATTGGCTCAAAAAAAAAAAAAGAAAAGGCAAAAATCCTCGAATCATTGATCCATTTGTTAATTTAATATATTAACTACGTAATATATAGAATCCAGATTCAATGTTAAATGATCACAATACATATAAAATTTAGGAGAGATGAACCCGTGGCTTCTTTTTCTACTTTGATCATTTACCTTTCTATTTCTTTCTGGAAGTAAAGTAAAAATGAAAGAATAAAAAAGACTAAATACTCCTTGCTTGGTATTCTTCATTTTAATAAATTTACGAGCTAAAAAGTTGACTTCAAAACATTAAATAAAATAGAACAATAGAAAGAAATATATACAAACCTAAACCAAACTTGACAGAAATTAAGAAGCCCATTTAAATAATAAAAAAAGAACTAATGTAATGAAAAAGAATAAAAAAGCAATTAAAATCGAAACTAATTATATTACTGATTGGATGAATAAAAAATATACAAATAATCATATTCTTAATTCAAAATTGAAACACATATGCAGACAAACCATCATGAACTAGATATGGTATTTGGCTTTATACAATCGACATCACTGCAAAAAAAAAAA
>MU622247.1:352351-376025 GCA_025399235.1 Backusella circina FSU 941
TTCTATAGAGAAGTAGGTAGAGGACATAGTAGCAAGCAGGTTATAAGTCAAGAGCAAATCGTGGACTTGCGTCTATAGAAAGGGTGTAATATATACGTAGTAAATTTTCTAACCAGACTAGTTATCTCCTGTAACAGCTACAAAAAACAACTTCTTTAGCTGATGCATTTCATATGATTTCAGTCGATTCTTCACCCGAAAAACCAGGATTTGTTATAAATACCAACTCTACTGTTTACAGTTTGATTATATTCTTCAAATGGTTTGACTGTGTCAATGAAAAACTGGCAAAAATCATGGCTATGGATTACATACCAAATTTTACGAAGACTACTCAGTACAAAAATATAACTAGGACAGGAAATCATGAAGAATGTGAACTTGATGATTTTCCTCAGCCCCCAAACAGAAAAAACTCAGACAAATCTACTACCAGTAAAAAAATGAGATCTGATGATATTTTGTCACAGCAACTGATGAATGATTCTAGGGCAAAAACAGAATATATCTATATTCATTAACTCCCCTGTACTAGTAAAAAAAAAAAAAAAAAAAAAAAAAAGAATAAAAAAATCTAGTTACTGCTCTGAAAGTACGCTTGTCGTCTGTCGAAGCATGGCCGCAACAGCTGATATAATCTTCCCTTTTTTCTTTTTTGTAAAAATAAAATTCCATACCATAAAATCTTCCCTTTTTTTCTTTTTTGTAAAAATAAAATTCCATACCATAAAATCAAATGACATCTCCTTTTAAAATGCGATTTTTCTCCTCGAGAAAAAAAAATGGATTTTTTCACTTTTAATAATTGGGGGTAATTTGGCGCAGTTATCCTTTTAAAAATAAAGGAAACACTGTGGTTCTCTTTTTGGTCACCACTACCAAAATGAATAAAATAGAGTAGAGTATCCAGTTACTATAATTGCTGAGAAATATGATATATAACAAGAAAATTATTTCAAGTATATATCGACAATATTTGTGAGAGAAAGGTATAAAACAAATATAATATTTTCCAGATTTTTACAAATATGCTTAAGCGCGATTTTTTTTTTTTTTCGATCCCATTCAACATATAGTTATCTCCTTATTATTTCCCTCTTTTTCTAATCATTTATTTCCACTATTGAAAACTATTAGATTTTTTTAGTGAGACTAAGATATAAGCCTCATGCAGGAATTCTTCAAACCCCTTAATTATTTTATCTTCTTACAATTAAAGTTCGACTAGCCGTTACTTCCACCATAAAAGCTATAGAGCTGTGTTACTTTATTATATTTTGTATTATAAAGTTAAAGACATATTTTTCCTTCAAAACAATTTATTTGTTGTTAGTAGCACTACCTACTAAGTTAATTAAGGGATGTTAGCTAATTTAATTATACTCTTTTTAAAAGGCACTGTGTAATAATAACAGCAATAATAAAGCATTGTAGTGTAAGCATACCACAGAAATAGTAATATTTCTGGGAATTTTTTAGTTTTTATCATTTTTCATAACCTATATATTACCTTTAGAGCCCCAATGTGTATGTCGTAACTCCTACCAGAATTATAAAAACGACACTAGCCCAATAAATACCAATAATATATATTATTCTAAAACAACTAGTGTCCGTATTATTCTCATTAGATTCAACGACTTAAAATACGCTATGATACTGCTTGAAGAAAATAAAGACGAAGGGAAAACTCGTAAAAGGTATAATATCTAACTTAAGCCATTTTTGTGGCCTGTCGACGCCAAAATACTCATGAATTTTACTCAAAACTTCTATATAGTCCATTAAAATATACATATCCGCTTAGATTAGATATAAATGAGTAAAAAATTGGCATACGTGTATTCCACTTATTAACCAAAGGTCAAAATTAAAAAAAAAAGGGTATTTAAAACGTAGTAATTTTTTCACTCCATCGAGGCAAAGGTGCTCCTTTTTACTTATTATTATAAGCAAATTCATATATAATAGTTAACTTAAGAATAAATAGGCAAATTTGAGTTACTTAAGATCTTTTAAAGATAGTTTTGTTAAAAAAGCTCTGATTGTATACCCAAAAATGTAGCTCTAAATTTGGTGGAGTTATAATGGTGTGATCCACTACTGAATTTTAAAGGAAGTCAATGCAATTGCTCTCAGTTATAAATACATAGAAATTCCCCAAAAAATTGATGCATCTTCGATAGAAACAAACTTCTCCTGCTCCATGACAACGCCAAACTCCACGCGGCTAAATTGTCAAAGTCCATATTCTCCTGATCCTTCTCCTGCAAAACTTTACTTTTATAATAAACTCCAATATTGACTGGTTTGAGAAACTTGAAATGTAAAATAACAGGTTAAAAAGGCTATCCTGATCTTTATTGCTTTTTGAAAAGGGTCTTTTCTTTTTAAAGGTAATTATAAGCTACCAAAAAAAAATCCATAGAATCGAATGGTTTTTCTAACAAGGTTTATAATAAATGAAAGTACAGCATGGTCAAGCATGTTTCAATTTCTGGCATACTGTTTTTTTTTGCTTGTTTTTTTGAAAACAAGAGAATTTGAAAAGTATTCCTTCTCTCCTTATCCGATCACTCGATGTTTTTATGCTTAATATTGATTAGAACTGGGTGGTATTGGTTTACACTGCTATTCTATTACATATGTCACTTTTTTACACATCCTCATCGTATCATTGTATTTTTGATTAATGAATTTATACTGAAATAAAGATATTTTTAAAGTCTACATCCCTTAACAAAAAATCAAACCCCTTAATTATTTCTTAAAACTTAACATATACATTTTTAATTGCTGAATCAATATTTTTCGAAGGTTTGTTACACACTTCCATTCCTTTTAAAGCGTAAGTTAAACTTCCAAGTAGCAATAAAATATAACCAATTTATGATTTGTTAACCCATCCAAAAGTAATCAACGTAGATCCTTAAATACAAAAAAAGCAATTGTCTCTATCACTTTGAAGGACTGAAAACCGATTGTCTATATATTTACAAAAAAAAATTGATCGCTGTTCTGTATACTAGTTTTAACCAGTAGGGCGTATTTAAACCCTGAAATATCAAACAAGAAAAAGTTCCATCAGTATTCTTACAGCTTTTTTTTTTAGAATCAAAATTGTAGGTTAAATAGCGTATGCCGAATATATGGAAGAGATCAAAATTATTTTCCTGCTGCTATTTCTTAATATTCTAGCATAATTTTTTAAAAATAAGCATTTATATTCCTGAAAATGGGGTGCCAAGAAATATGTGGGACCTTGCATAGATGTACATATAAAAAAATGATGTACAAGTTCTAAAAATAATTTTAAAAGAGGAACAATGAACTTTTAATTATATTGTGTATTTTCATGTGAAAAATGGCAAAGAATTTTAAGATTTTGTTTCACAATTCATTAAAATATATTGTCTTTTCGAAGTTTTACGAGAGTTCTTTGACATTCTTAATCGTTTTATTTTGCTATCAATTTTTAAAAATTATAAAAATGATATTTGAAAATCCCAGTTTATATATGTACAAATAGCGAATTAATTCTTAATTAATGGTTACTACCAACGTTTATAAAACGATCTATGAGTATTAGCTTGATAAATTTGCATCTGAGTGCTAGTTAAGGGATGGGTTCTTTATATTTAACAATTGTCATTTTAGATTTTTTCTACTGATCCGATGACTAGACGGTGTAGTGAACTTGACGTAGAGCTATTCCAGGAAGGATACTATAGGCTGTTATAAACACATAATGTGAGCCTGTGCAAGATCGATAGGGTGACAGAACCTGACTGTGCATAATAAACTTACTTACTTATTGTTCTGGAATCTCGTATTGCACATCCCTACTAAAACCAACCTATTTCATACTACACCGCCTATTGCTATTGCTATTATTATTTATGAAAAAAATACAAAGTTTATTAAAAGTAGGATTACTTCTATTTCTTTAGGGATTGCTCTTCCAAATGTATATGAAAGTAAATATTGAATAAAGTACAGATAAAAATATGATATATTCATTAAAATATCAATAAATACAATAATTTATGGGTTATTATAAACAAATAGATGGCATTTTGATGGCTAGCATGGCTTGATTATTCAGAAACCACCATGAATGCCATAATATAGAATGATATAAACAAATAGATGTAGAAAGCACAGCACCCGCATAGAACGGCAGCGGTTAGAGAATAGTAGCATATCGAACCAAAGACATTGTTACTTTCTTCTACAGAATCATTATAAGCATTCGTTTGTTGACAGAAGAATAGTAAAAAAACCAATATTGGATATATGGAATATCGCGAGAATAGATTAGTTAAGATGCATGATATTTTTGACATTGTTTTATATTTGAGAAGAGTAATAAGTAGTAGTATACTTTGATCTCGGATAGACTTTATATATAATTACGCTATCATAATAAAAGACAAAAGGATTGCTTAGAATTCGTATAAATGAGTGGACCAAGAAACTCTTAATAATTCATGCAAATCCAAACGCATGAAGTTATTCTAATAAGAATAATGTAATTACATGTGTTAGCTCATATCCCCACTTCCCCATTATAATCGTTATCACATGTAAAACAGGTAGTTTACGTAGACTACCCGCATGTAGAAATGTACAGGTTTTCGTTAAGACCATGATAAAATTAAATATAAAGGGAATTATTATAAAGAGCCAAACCATTGACATACCTGTTATTTTTTTTTTTAAAAAAAATCCACTTTTTTCTTTACAGGTCTCTAGAGCTGAATGCTCTTACCAAAAATAGACCACATTGGCAGCTTCCTTAGGTTATCCTGATCGAACAGCAAAAGTGATAAATAAAGCATATTTTAAACCAATAAAAACCCAGTTTTTCATTTTTTGAAGCTATACCCATGAAGCTTTTATACTTTTACGAAGTATACAACAGTTGCAGAAAGTTTTAAATAACAAAAGATCTTATTTGGCGATGAACAAAAATAAAATTACTAATTGTACGTTTTTAAATGATAAAATAAAAAATGAAAGTAAAAATATAGAATATTTTGAATGTATAAAATTGCACTATTAGTCAAGTTTTTCAGGGGGATTTTCAATAGTGAGTCATTTTAATTAGTTCTAAACCAGGATGGATAATTTATAACCCGTAACGAACAATAGGAAGATTGTTGATTGTTTATCTTACGATCTAGAGCTTTATTTATTAGATTATCTGTTTTAAATGCGTTAGGTACAATATTTTCATAAAACTAAGTGGTACTTTAAGAATTAATTGAAAAATTATACCTGTATTGAATAGTCAAAGACTGAGGCCAGAATATAATTTTAATCCATCATAAAAGCCGATACTTTTTCGTATATGAAATGAACAGTTTAAGTGACTTTTATTACTCGAATTATCTTTAAAAATGAAATATTTAGCCACTCGTTGTTACCGATAACAAAGAAAGTAGATCTTGATAATCTGCCTTCTTCTTTTAATCGTTTTTTTTAAAAAATTAATTTGACTTAAATAATACCAATAAAAAGGTGAGATTTGCATCTATTTCATCTGATTACATAAATGGGTTGTAGATATATGATAAGAGAATGCAATCTGCATTTAAAATGACCTTATGAGTCATTTTGAGAAATGTTGGCCAATTAAAAAACTTTATTCATCACTTACTGTTCCCGTACCACCTTTGTGACGGTGAATACAAATGCGGAAGGCTTTTGGAGGACATGTTTAAAAGGTCTAAAAATTAGGAGAGTGTTTTTCTCTTTTTCTTCTCTCTGCCGTTCTGGCCACTTGTATAATTTTTCAAATATATATATATATATATATATAATAAACAATCAAAAAAGTGATTATTTACGAGTGAGAGTATATAAAAGACTTTATCCATAAATTATTTTTTGCATTTTACATTTCTATTCCATAAAAACAACCAACATGGAAACACAAACTACACCCAACACAATACTTCTGGGGACTGAATCATTATTTCAGCAGCAACACAAAGAGGAACCAAAGTCAAATTTACGTCATCAATTAAATGATCTTATGTTTGGTTCTGTAAGTATTTAGAGTTGTGATAATGATCAGTTTTTGATTTTTATTTATATAATAGATTGCTGGTATGGTTGGCAAATTTGTTGAATATCCTTTCGATACAATTAAAGTCAGGCTTCAAACTCAGCCTTTAGATCAACCCCATTTTTCTGGACCTTGGGATTGCCTTAAAACTTTACTAAAGCACGAAGGACTAAAGGGCCTATTTACAGTATGTTAAGTGAAGGAAAATAAGCTTATATTAATTTTAACCATCATTGTTGCTTAAAATAGGGTATGTCTTCTCCTTTAGTTGGTTCTATGGTTGAAAATGCTGCTTTGTTTGTGGGCTATCGTCAGGTACAAAGAATGATTCGCTCTTATTCCACTCCAATCGATGAACTGGAGAAACAAAAATACATGGCTGAGGAAGATTTACCTGCACTTAGTATGAGTCAATTGGTTTTGGCGGGTGCTGCTTCTGGAGCCATCGCTTCTTTTGTACTTACACCAGTCGAACTGATTAAATGTAAATTACAAGTTCAGATTGGTAAACACTCTGTTACACACGGTGTACAATTTACAGGCCCATTTCATGTTATCCAGCATGTTGTTAAAACACATGGCCTCTCTGGTTTTTATCGAGGATTTCTTGCAACCTTATTAAGAGAAGCAGGCGGTGGAGCATTTTGGTTTGGTTCGTACGAATATATATGTGCCCAGTTTATAAAACGAAGAGAGATGAAAACTGGGGGCGTTGTTCTCAAGAAAGATTTATCACCTTATGAGTTGATGCTGGGTGGTGCTTTAGGAGGAATGGCCTATAATGCTTCTTTATACCCTGTAGATGTGATTAAGTCGCAAATGCAAACTGATGAGCAGCTTCTCGGCTCAGCAAAAGGGGCAGGACAACGTACATTTGTTCAGACCGCTAAAGAAATTTACTCAGTAGGAGGATATAAGGCATTTTATAGAGGCTGTGGAATTACTGTCGCTCGTAGTGCTCCCACTTCAGCAATTATCTTTTTAACATATGTAAGTTTTTCTTATATTAATCATATAGCTTAGACAAAACTAATCAATCATTTTATTTAGGAAACACTTTCAAGACACTTTGGAAACTAGAAATATCATCAATCATTATTATGTACAAATAAATCAAATATTCATACCCTTTTTAATTTCGATTTTTTAATGTCCTTCATTCATACTCCGATTTTTTTTGCTTTGTTTACAGATTCTAAAAATACCATCGTTGCTGATTTTTACTTAACGGGTTTGAGGTTGCACGGATGCTACTGAATTTTGTAACCTGATATCTTGGTTAATATCAGGTCATTTTTAAATAAAAAAAATACACCAAAAGCTAAACTTCAGCGCCTGGTATAGTTGAAAATCACCATAGAACAATAATTTAAACGTGTTGGAAGCGGAAAAGCTCAAGAAGCAACGACTTTTACACGAAACTAGTCACGAAAATCATGTAAAAACTGAAACCAGAAAAAAAAATATAAACCGAAACACAAGAATGCCACTTACTTTTCTTTTTTTCTCTTTATTCTGTATTATTCGATTGTAAGATATTTTAGACGTTAATATTATAGTAAATTCACATTTTAATCGAAAATCTAGCTACATAATATGGTACAAGGCCTCTCTCACATTGTTTACACTGCCAGTTCGGCTGAGTTGTTTGAACACACCAAATTATTTTATAACTCGTTTGGTTTTAAAACGCTTAGTACGTCGAGCGAGGCAGTTAAGAATGATCAAAACCAAGAAGAGATATGGCTTAAGCTTGCATCAAATGAACATCTAATGACAACTGATATTGTAATTCGTCTTGTATTAAACAGTTCTTCTATTCCTCGATCAAAACCAACTGATGATGTGGATTGGTCTTTGAACGAAGCAGCCTTATCGTTATCGGTTCTTGACGTTGGCGTAAGTATTTGCAGTGGGGTTTTTTCTGTGTATATTTATAGTAATACAATGTAATGTCGTTTTTTATCCTATGTCCATAATCCAGGCCGTGAAATCTCAATTGGATACTTTGGGTTCTTCTTATCAAGATAAATCAATTAAGTCATTCAGTGGTACTTTTCAGTTAATCGAACTTTATACTCTTGATCCGTTGAACAACACTATTATTTTCTCTAATAAGCCAGCGTTCCCAAGCGTATTAGATGTTCCTCTCACTGGACCCGGATCTATTGACGAAGCTGCTAATAAACCTGGTAAAACCAAGAAGATTGGAGTACTTACATCTGGGGGTGATGCCCCAGGTATGAATGCTTGTGTAAGGGCTGTGGTTCGTTATGGTATTTCCAAAGGTTGTGACGTGTTTGCTGTTTATGAAGGATATCAGGGTAATATACGACCATGTGCATATAAGTACATAAAATTTGACTTATTTATTGTTTTTCATATTTAGGTCTTGTTGACGGTGGTATCAAGAAAATGGATTGGAAGAGTGTTAGAGGTTATTTAGCCATTGTAAGGTTACAAAAGATTAAGACGGATAAGAAAATTCACATAATTTCTAAATTAGGGAGGTACTTCTATTGGTACTGCTAGATGCATGCCTTTCAAAACTCGTGAAGGCCGTCTACAAGCTGCTGAAAATTTAATTAAAAATGGAGTTGACTCTCTCATTGTTTGTGGCGGCGATGGTTCTCTGACTGGTGCTGATGTTTTCCGCTCTGAATGGAGTGGCTTGAATGATGAACTTTTAAAGACCGGACGAATTACTGAGGAGCAGTCGAATGCATATAAACATCTGACCATTGTAGGCCTAGTAGGATCCATTGATAATGATATGTCTTCTACTGATATAACAATTGGTGCTGTAACCTCACTTCATCGTATTTGTGAATCTGTTGATTCTATTGGCACTACAGCCTTGTCTCATTCCCGTGCTTTTGTTATTGAAGTGATGGGTCGCCATTGCGGTTGGCTGGCTCTTGCAGCTGGAATTGCTACAGGTGCTGATTTCATTTTTATTCCTGAACGACCTCCAAGTCAAGACGATTGGGAATCTGTTTTATGCTCAGTTGCTCAGCGACATCGCGAACTTGGTAAACGTAAAACAGTTGTTATTGTTGCTGAAGGTGCAATCGATAAACATTTGAACCCAATTAAGGCGGAACATATTAAAGACATCCTCACTGATCGACTTGGGCTTGATACTCGTGTAACAACTCTTGGACACACACAAAGAGGTGGTTCTCCCGCAGCATATGATCGTATTCTTGCCACTATTCAAAGCATTGAGGCGGTAGAAGCTGTTTTGCGCTCAACACCTGAAACCCCATCTCCTATGATAGGTATGAGTAGCAATAAAGTGACAAGTGGTCCTTTAATGAAAGCTGTCGAGCTTACTCATGAAGTCGCAAAGGCAATCGGAGACAAAAACTTTGCTCGTGCGATGGAACTTCGTGATCCTCAATTTGCTGAAGAATATGAAGCTTATAACGCATCTACGATTTTGGACGACGAAACTATGCTATTACCTGAGCATCTTCGTCTTAATATTGGTATAATTCATGTAGGTGCACCAGCTGGTGGCATGAATGCTGCCACACGTACAGCTGTCAGATATGCCCTCAATCGTGGCCATAAGCCTTTTGGTATCAATAATGGTTTTCCTGGTTTAGCACGTGGCTCTATTGAAGAAATGTCATGGATTTGTGTAGACGGTTGGTCTCCCCGAGGTGGCTCAGAGTTAGGAACTAATCGTGCTGTACCTGGGGAATCGGTTGATATTGGAATGATTGCTTATCAAATACAAAAGCATAATATCCAATCTCTCTTGGTGATTGGCGGTTTTGAGGCTTTCGCTTCAGTTATTCATCTCGAGGCTGCTCGTAGTCAATATCCTTCACTCTGTATCCCTATCTCATTGATCCCTGCTACTGTATCTAATAACGTTCCAGGAACAGATTTCTCACTAGGTTCAGATACTGCACTTAACGCCATTGTTGATTCATGTGATGCCATTGTTCAGTCTGCTCGTTCATCTCGCCGCCGTGTGTTTGTTGTTGAAGTTCAAGGTGGAAGATCAGGGTATTTAGCAGTGGAAGCAGGATTGGCAAGTGGTGCAAGTACAATCTATATTCCTGAAGAAGGTATTAACCTCTCTCGACTTCAATCGGATTCTCGTCATTTGATGGCTATGTATATGGATGATGCGGCAGATAAATCTGAGGGTAGAATAATTTTGCGCAATGAAACAGTTAGTAAGACATATACTACTCAGGTAATTTCAGATATCTTAAAAGATGAGGGCCATGCTCTATTCGATTCTCGAACTGCAGTCCTTGGTCATATTCAGCAAGGTGTTAATCCCAGTCCTATGGATCGTATCAGAGCAACACGCCTTGCTAAGTCCTGCATTGATTTCTTTGAGAAACATACTTCAGCAGCTCTTGGCATAGCTTATAAGCAGAAAGCGCCTGTACCAGTTGAACTTACAAAGGCAACTGAATCAGCTGCAGTTGTTGGTGTTTCTGGATCTGATGTTGCCTACAACCCTGTCAAGGACCTAATTAAAGTGACTGATATGAAAAATCGCAAACCTTTAGATGCATGGTGGTTAGAACATCGCCCGTTTGTCGATCTTTTGTCTGGTCGTGGCCTGTTTACTCCTGAAGCCCAAGCCAATATTCACCGTTCTTAACTGCTATAAACTCACTGCATTATATACATCTTTCTCAAACATGGCTATTCATTTTTAATATAAATAATAAAAATATATATAAACTGATTACATCCTGGTACCACTTTTTAATATCTATTTCGTTACATTAAAGGTTTGTGACTACCATTATCAAAAATTCTATACCTTATTAACAGATTAAAGAACTCTCTTTTTCGGTTAGGTATAAATTCACTTTATTTTAAAATGAATATGTACACTTTAGTCATTCGTTAGCTCATTGTCTGCGTATATGAGCTAATTTTATTTACTCTTGATTTAAGGTCAATTATAGAAGGAAAATCTATATATTTAGAATCTTTAAATTAGTTGCTCGTTATCATAGACTATCTTTGGTAAAAATGAACACACTATATAGAATTATATTAGCTGGAAAAAGAGAAGATTGTTTGCTTGAAGATATGCTTTACCTCTTTGAATATTTAAACTCAAAAGTTAAAATACTTGTAAACGAAGCTATGGTTGAAGTGTACTTAATCAATAAATCTGTTTTAAATGATTGAAAAATGGTATAATTGGAGCTGATATGCTATAGATATGTATATAATTTACGATCCATTCATATTTTTATAAATAACTCTATGCATAAATAATGATATCCTAATGAGACCTAGCTCTTTACTATTTAAAATATACATAACTTTCTCAATTTGATGAAAAGACAGACAAATAGAAGGAGAGAGAAAATAAATGACTTAAAAGGAGTAAAAGAGGAATTATGTTACAATACTCATATGAAAAACAAAGGAGCCTTTTATTGTATTCGTTGTTTAAAAATATTCTAAAGAATATCACTCGTAATATCAACTGGGTTATGAAGCACAAGGAATGTATGAATTGAACAATAAAAACCTCCGTTTTCACCATTCTTATTTCAATTACTTAGTCTTTCTCCATATAATTTCTTTTTTTATATTCAGTATCCTCTTTTGTGCACATTTTTTCTTTTATTATTTCCTTTTATCTTTTTATACTTCATGGAACACTTAGCAACCCAGCTTCCTGAGATAGTCAGTCATATATTATCGTTTTTGATAGCGAATTATTCTCAAGAGGATCAGAAAAAGAAATTATATGCAGATCTCTACCCTTGTTTGTTTGTAAATCGATTATGGCATGATTGGACTATTCGTGCCATGTGGAGGAATGTTGCATTTGAAGATACAAAAGCAGATTTAGATAAATTTTTGAAGTTTGCATCAATTATATACAATGAACCTATTCCAACTTCTAGTTTTTCATCATCATCAGCTTCAACACTTTCCATTGGGCTACCAGAACCATTGGATGGGGATATTTTTGAAACTTCAACACTCACAAGATATCCAAGTCGAACATCATCTATATCAAGTACATCGTCGTCTTTAGCTAAAACACCTATTGAATACGTAGACCAACCTGAATACTTAAAAGCAGAATATACCATACTTCCAGAAACACTGCTTTCCAAAATAGAAGAAAATGATGTTTTACAACAAGAACAGTATCAATTAGTAGAGCCTACACGACTTAAAACCTATCGACATTCAATGAGATCCTTATCAGTTCGCAAAATAAAAGAAAAATCAGTCAATGAACCCCTTTCAAAAATTGGCCAAACAGCATCTAAACTTGAGCATTTAGACATATATATCTGTGACTATTTTTCAAGTGATGCTCTCTACCCATTTCTTGTCCATAGACAACTTACCTATCTGTCACTAGCTGGGTGTCATCATATTTCAGATGAAGCCGTTTTGAAAGTGGCAGAATATTGTGATAGATTAGAGCATCTTGATTTACGTGCGTGTGGATTGGTGTCGGATGTCTCACTATCAGCTATTGCCCTGAATTGTCCACAACTTCGTCATTTAAATGTTGGCCGAATTAGGGATCGGGAAAAGGTAACGACAAAGTCGATCGGATTAATAGCGAAGCATACACAGGCATCTGTACTTGGATTAGCAGGGTGTGATATTGATGATGAATGCCTCAAATTACTGGCAATGTATCGTACAACAGGACTTGAGCGAGTATCAGCCAATGGTTGTTTCAAAATATCAAACAAAACCGTTTATGCATTTCTTCGTTATTGTCCAAATCTGTCAGTCTTTGAAATGAAAGAGTGTCACTTAATTAGCGACTGGGAGGCTGTAGCGGAGCTAGTACAAAGAAAAGTGTTATTAACATTATGTGACCAACAAAGCAGAGCATGCACAGATTGGGCAAGAGTTCGTGGAAGAACACTGGATGTTAGAGCCCCACTTAAATAAACTTTATAATATTTTTTTCCGAGTTGATATATTCATCTCCATCTCCTTGTTTTTTTTTATATTACTATTTATAATTAGTTTTTTACGAGCAAAAGGTTATTGCAAATTAAGAAAAGTTAAAACTAAAATGATACTATTTTGTACCTAATTACATAATTGGAAACCATAACGACCACCCATAACAGCGACCTTGGCATCGCTAGGATCCAAATCCTTAGCTTCAGCAACGAAACGGGAAGCACGAAAAACATCAAGAGTGACAGCACCATAAAGACGTTTGGGACTGAAAACGCCAGTCTTCTTCGATGTTTCAGTATAGATAGGAATAGTAGAATGATCGCGGTTGGAGATAATAAGGAAATGCGCGTTGGGGCAATATCTGAATGATAGCAATAGTATGATTGAATATTTTGAACCATTGTTCGAAACAAATTGTTACTATTTCCAATACAAAATATACAGAAAATTGGCAAATTAATCTCGAGTAGAGACAGTATTGCCCAGATGAATTTTATTCTAAAAAAAATAACAAATGGTCATACATTGTGAAGAGATGGGACTAGAATCATGGTAGAGTTAAACATCGAAATCGGAATATTTTTGGTAGTCTTTATCAAACTCTTTGTTGCCTTTTTAGAGATGCAGAGTGACAATTAGTCAATGAAATCCGCGAATAGTACTTGGATGATGGAATACCAAGATCACTACAATAGAGTATTCCAATTTTGAGGTTTGACTGAAAATGAAATTAAGTAATGTAAGAAAAGGAAGTATATTGAAAGGTATAGTATGGAAAGCTCTAATCATCATGATCAGAGACAGTATGCGGAGTAATTGATATTAAAGTAATTATTTTATGGGGCTGAAAAGGTTGATAACCCATAATGTATTTCCAGTAGTGAATCCAAATTTGCCAGTGTGTTGCATAAACGACAGTGAGAAGCCTTGACAGATTGTAGTCTTGAAGCGGAGGGAAGGTGTTGAGAGTAAGGGCTTGGGCGATGTCGGAGTCGGTAACGTATCCATATGGGTAAAAACAAGTTAGTACATCGACCCAGGCTCGCCAGCGTACTGGGTAACGAGAAAGAAAATGTTGAAATGTTTCTACAGTGTCGAGATACAGAGGGCAAGAGTCTTAGATTTCTGGGCGGATCAAAGAGAAAAATTTCAGAGTAGCGAGTTTTTGCACTATTGTGTGGTACACTAAGCTATGGGTAGGTAGTGGTAAGATGGAATACCAAAAATTCGTGAGACAAAGGTGACTGGTATTGCTGAGCACGATGATATTGATGGGGCCAATATCAGGAAGCTTGGTAGGATTGGACAAGGAAGATTTTCCGGATGAAGTGTGGGAAGTGCTGCTTTTTTTTCTGAGTTGAAAAAAAAAAGTCGCGTTTAAAATCAGATCTCTGACCATCTTTTTTGAAGTGGGCTGTAATACAAAAAAACATGAGATATAGCATCAACACAGGAGAGCTTGACAAATGATGTATTTCGTATACATTAATAAAATATGTACAAAGTTAAATCTGAATATTTTTGTTAAAAACTATTTTATTTTGACTTTACCATAAGTCATTTTCTTATTTTTGGTACCCTTTTTTTTAGATTTCCGAGATGTTTTATCAACAAGTGCTCTACATAAACACGCGAAAACAAGCCCAAATCTTATACCAATACTTCAATTAAAATACTCGGCATAGAAAATGACATTAAAAGACAACGAGAATTGTTGCAAGTAGGGCGCCTTTACAACATTAACCTATAAAAATTAAATTTAATATTAAAGTAGTGTGACTGCAGGTCATTAAGTTGCGGATGTTTAAGTAAACCGTTAAAGGCTCTCTCCTTGCTTTATTTATGTTTAGGAAGCTTTCTTCTTTTCTAGTCTAATTCTTTAACCTCGATTAGTTTTTTTTGTAAGTTAAATCTCCAAGAAAATTTTAAAAAGTGTTTAATGACAGTTTAAATTGACTTAGATCAGTTAGTCAGGAACGATGATGAAAGGATGGAAAGGAGTTGTATCCTTTTCTATTTTCAAAATACACTTACATATATATTTACTTACTTACATCGAGAATATAAATAAATAAAAATGACAGCCTTAACTCTATACTTAGCTTTCTAGAACGAAAAACGATAAACCAGCTGAATCATCAGTTACCATAGCAACCACAGATGATATCAATAATAGTCCTGCAGCAGAACTACCAGTAATAACCGTCGAGGATAGCTCTGAAGTGGTTAGTTTATGATCTTATTTAATTGATCTGTATTAAAATGATCACTTTTTTTTAAAAAAAATTCAAAATAAACAAATTGGATCAACAGCCCAAGTCGAATACTCGTTCGAATAATGTCTCTTTTGTACATAATAACCCTCACTCTGCTGGAGAACGAGAGCTACCTAAAACTGTACCCATTGTTCACAGACTCAAAAATGCACCAATTGATCAGATCCCTATTAGTAAAGCGCCACGTCGACAGAAATCTTCAAGATTTTATGTAACTGAAAAGGTCCAACTTGAACCAACACCTGCTTTTAACGGTAAATGATCCATCAAAATTGATTTGTCTAAACTAGATGTTCTAAATACCATGCTTTTTTTTTTTTTTTTTTTTTTTTTTACTTTTCAGAGGTACCCAGTCATATGCGCCAGGATCTCTTCATTAAAAAAATTAGACAATGTACTGTCATTTTTGATTTTAGCGACGCTTCTTCGGAACTCCGTGAAAAAGAAATCAAACGTCAAACACTTCATGACATTTTAGAATACATATCAATGAACAGAGGCGTACTTACTGATTCTGTTTATCCTGAGATTGTTCAAATGGTAGGTGAAATTGGATAGCACAAGACGAAAACAAGTAGTGTAACATTGAGTTTATTTTCTCTCTTAGTTTGCTATTAATCTTTTTAGACCAATACCACCTCAAGTGAATCCGGTCGGTGATGCTTTTGATCCAGAGGAAGATGAGCCTGTTTTGGAACAGGCATGGCCACATTTACAGATTGTATACGAGTTCTTTCTTAGATTTTTGGAATCCCCCGAGTTTAACATCAACTTTGCAAAGAAGAACATTGACCACAAGTTTATTCTCCAGGTAAACACACTTTTTTGTTTCTTTTATATAGTAGAAGAGCTTAAAAAAAATCTACACATAGCTATTGGACCTCTTTGATTCAGAAGATCCTAGAGAAAGAGACTTTCTCAAGACAACCCTCCACAGAATATATGGAAAATTCCTCAACTTGCGTGCCTTTATTCGTCGATCCATCAACAATATATTTTTCCAGTTCATTTACGAAACTGAAAGACATAATGGTATTGCAGAACTTTTAGAGATTTTGGGTAGTATTATCAATGGATTTGCTTTACCGCTAAAGGAAGAGCATAAACTATTTTTATCTCGAGTTTTACTGCCTTTGCACAAGGTAAAATCCCTTGCTCTTTATCACCCTCAATTGGCATACTGTGTTGTCCAGTTCTTGGAAAAAGACCAGAATTTAACATCAGAGGTACGGTATTTTAAATCAGTATATACACGGCACTTCCCTAATTACTGGTTTTCAGGTCTTTAGGGGACTTTTGCGTTATTGGCCCAAAGTAAATAGTCCCAAAGAACTCATGTTTTTGAACGAGGTTGAGGAGTTACTTGATGTTATCGAGGTTCAAGAATTCAGAAAGATTATGTGCCCTCTTTTTAGGAAACTTGGCCAGTGTGTATCAAGCGATCATGTTCAGGTAATAGGTTTTCTAATCTTACATACTAAACACATAGTAATCGCATACTATCAATTAGGTGTCAGAAAGAGCATTGTATTACTGGAATAATGAGTACTTTGTGAATATGATGGCAGATAATATAAATGAAGTTATGCCCATTATATTTCCTTCATTATATAGAACATCTAAAACACACTGGAATAAGTAAAGTATTCTCTAACAATGAATGAAAGAATCGAGATTAACTCTTATTATTTTTAATACTTAGGACGATCCTTAGTTTATTATTCACCGCTTTAAAACTATGTATAGATATTGATTCAAGGTTGTTTGACGAATGTACTGAAGAGTATAAAAATCAAAAGCTGTTGTAAGTAAACGAATGATATTTAATATACTCTTAGAATTTATTAAAAATGGATATTAGAGAGAAAAAGAAGCAAAAGGACAGAGAAAATAACTGGCGAGCACTTCAACTTAAGGTTGAGATCGCAAACACACCCAAAGATAGTGTTTGTAAAGATATTGATTATCTCGATTCAGATCGGCAAATTGAATCTATAGGTAAACTAGTTAAACTTGTCGTTTATTTCCTGGTACTCATATTGACCCTTTTTTCTAAAAATACAAAACAAGATATATGCAATGATCTAGAAGATATAGACATTTCAGCTGATACCATCGATGTCTCCATTGATCACGAAGAGCATCATGACGATATTCATCCAGATATGGTAAAGTTAAATTACAGTTATGTTAGTACTTATTATTAACTAGTTTGTAGCAACAATTTGATGGGCCACCAGCACAATACCAGATTTTCAGACGTAAATCCATTATTCCAGTGGATGAATCAGTAAGTTTAACTTATATTTTAAATTTGACTGTATTTTCTAATGTTTCATCATCATACAGGTATACAATGAGCTATCTCGCCACGTAAGTCTTGACGAAGTTCTCAGTCAAGCACCTGGAGCTTCAACGATGAACAATACATAACTGGTTTTTATTGTGTTCTAATTTGAAATGATAAAAATAAATAAATGGGGATAAAAGAGCAATGTTTAGTGGAGAGAGAAATTTGAATAATTCAAGATAAATCAGATTTGCCCTTTATTAATTTGAATGATGAAAAGTATAACTTCCATAACGAATAAGAAATCCATTTTGGAGGTTTTAATGACGTTACATCCAATGAAAAAATGCTGTGTTGATTAGATTGTCAGTGTTTTTGATGTTTTTTCGAAAATAGAAGATAAATAATTGAACAAAAAGAAAATCCATTGTCCTTTCGATTAATAATAATAATATAATTACATTAAAAATGAAATGAAACAAGTTTGGTTCAATAGAATCGCCGTTATTCATTTTGAACTGCAGACATTCAAATATCACGTGGACTAAATGTCTTTTGAGAATTTAAAGCGCAGCTCACACTCAAGTTCAATTAATATTTTAGACTTTGCGTGGATTTTCTTTTTCTTTTTTTTTTTATTATTTTCCCTTCTCTCTCTCTCTTTATTTATTTATTTTATTTCTATTATTATTTATAATAATAATAACAAACAATAGTCGACGATAACGATACAACGAGTACGAAAAGATAAAAACCGAGAGAAGAAATACTTGTTTTTTTTTTTTTGACAAGAAAAAAAGAGTTGAAAGAGAGAGAGAGAGAGAGAAAGAGAGCGAAAAGTAAGAGAGAAAGCGAAGATAGCCAGAATACTTTTTAACTATAGAAAAACAAAAAAAAGACAGTTGCAATGGCACCTAAAAATTCGACTCATGGACAAAATAGCACAAGCAAACAAAAAGGTCGTCAAGGAGACTTGCCTGTTCCTATTCATCCTGACGATGCCAAAGATAAAGTGTTTACAGCCATTATGAAAGCACTGTTGAAGATGGGCAACAAACCCAGTTCACCTAAAGAACTTGCTAATGTCATTGTTAAACACAATTATGCCACACTTGGGTAAGTTGCTATTATTTTATCAATACTATTTCGTACTAATAGAACTTTTATTTAGTGGAGCAACACCTTTCGCAACTGTATCATCCCGTATTTCGCAGCATTTCAAAAGGGCAGCAGAACATAACCCACCCAGACCTCCTATATTGACAAAACACGTCGATCAAAATCATTCTAGGAAAATCAATTATTCATTAGCCACTGAACCTATATCATCATCAAAACAAACCAATTCGGAAACTGAATCTACGAATACAAGTAACATAGTAGAGAGTGCAAATCGATCAAAAACTCGCAAATCTCGAAGGGTACACAATGAAAACAACAATGAAAGTCAATTGGATGGCGCAGCAGAGACTATTTGTCATCCTCTCATTGTAGATAACGACCACAATCAAGAAAAACAATCAGCTGCCGATATACTGATGCCTCCTACGCCACCTCACACATTGACAAATGACCCCGGAGAGGAGAGTGATGGTGAATGCTCAGATTATCATGAAGACATGTTGAAAGATGACATTGGTTATGAAAACCATGCTATTCTACACGTACGACGTGCATCTCGCCGACAATCACATGTTTATGAGAGGAGATCATCTCTTGCTGTACCTTCCGTTGAGGGTAGAAGACCATCATTTTCAGTAAACAATAACGCATCTGGAGAACAGGAGTTTTGGACGCCTTTTAGCTTTGAGCAGGATTTCGATAATCTGTTTCTACAAGATGCATCTTCAGCAGCACATTCTATTCCATTCAACATTGATGCACCAGAGTCTGTTTCAGTTTCGGAACTAGACAACTATTTTGATGGGACTAGCCCACCTCGACGATCCCAGAGAAAGAGTCTCTGTGCTTCCATGCCAGGCTCTAATGATAAATCACTTTTACAAAAGGTGTTGCTAGCAAGTGCTGCAAGAGGTGTAGCAGATAAGAAGGAAGAAGAGCAGTTCACATTCAAGTCCGAAACTAGGCAGGAGGAAGTTAGACAAACGGCACTTGAGGAAAAGGTCGCCAAGGAGATCAGTAAAACCGAATTCAATTCGGATATGATGAGCGGTGAAGACTTTGTAAAGTTTGATGACGAAGAACCTTCACCTGAGCCTCCTCTCAAGAAGTTGGTGGGTGTTTTACCGGCAACCACAGTACCCGTTTCTACTGCGGAGATACTAAAATCAATGAATATCCAAAATCTTAATTTATCGGCCCTCCACAACAGCATCAGCAGCAGCAGCAGCAGCAGCAGCAATACCGCATCCTCTATGCAAAAACAGGCTCCTGCATTTGACCTTACAAAGACAATGGCAGCCTATCTAAGAGCTTTAGCCAAGTCCGCCAATGAAAACTCATCCTCCAGTTCCACACTTGCAAATGATCTCAAATCGATTCTTGCACGATTCCCTGCTCTTGAAGCTTATCTAAAAAAGGAACCAACGCCACCACAAACAACACTTTCACCTCCACTACAATCCCCTCCAGCAGAATTAGTTCCAAACTTGGTACAAGGTACAGACCCTATTGTTCATACACTTACGCCAATGCAGCCACCCATCTACATTACAGTCATTGATATGGTGGCAGTTTGTGTTGTGATATTGGAAAAGACAAATAATACACCTGAATACCGCATTATGCGACGGCTGGATAATGGATTCATAAATGGAACGGTGCTCTTAACAGCGGGAGGCATCGAGACGGAGAGCGAACGCAGTATGATACTTAGCTTTGAAATGGAGCGAGTCAGGGTACCCAAAAAGGAGAGTAAACTGTTTGGGACCTGGATACCACTGCGTCGTGCTCAAGAGCTAGCTGTTACCTGTTCATTACAGAATAAACTGGATCGGTTTTTGGATGACGATATCAATAGCTATTTTCCTGACCCCCTACCCATTCAAATCAATAGTAAAAAAACACCTCGCGACAGTCGATGGGCCACACTTGCTCTGGCAGCATTACGAAACTTGACAGATACAAAACCCACTGGTTTCTCTGTACCTCCCATATCGCAGTCCTCCTCCTGTTCCTATAATGCATCGGTGGCGCAGTTACAGCAACTCCTTATGAACAATCCCCAAAATGCTCTAAAGTCGAGTCTGAACACAAAAAATCCCTTGTTAGGTAAGTAAACAAATAAGAGTGTCATGTGTGTACATATTTTTTATTCACCCTGTTTGTATGACATCTAGAAACAGCAAACCCTAGGACCATCGAGGCGCCAAGCAGACAAAACTCCACCTTTAGTAGTAGCCAAGAGAGCCAGGTAGAACTGGACTTTGTAAATAATAGTGATCTATCCAGCGACGAAGAACAGACTGGACAAAATAAGCGATCCCAAAAAAAGAGAAACATCCATTCAACTGTAGATATAACAAAAGTACATGAACAGAAGAGGCGACGCAAAAATACTGGTAATTCTGAAAACACTGTGATACCTTGCGCTACTGATACCAGCTCAAAACGGCAAGGTGGTAAGAGTAAAATACCTATTAAACAGGAGAATGTCGTGGTTGAACACAAGTCGACTACTGTGAATCAAGCACCAGAACCAACGGTGCAGTCACCCATCTTGAGCGAAGATGAGGATATTGATATTGGTGGAAGTGACTGTGATGATGACCTTCGTTAAAAAAACCCCCCCCCCCCCCCCAAAAAAACACAGAAAAGTACATGCTTCTTTTTATCTTTTATATATATATATATATATTCATACAAAAATATATTAAATACATTATTTATCTAAAGTCAATGATGGTGCTTTTTGCTCACATTTCTGATTAATAATATGACAAGAACAAAAGTGCCTAGGAGAGTTTGTTTTTTTAATCATCCGAATGTATAAGAAGGTATATAAAAGCATTACACTTTTTATATCTCGAAGTAAAAGGCACATCTCTCTTCACCTTTACTATAACCAAGTAACAATAATGAATGTACTCTACATTACACTATTGTTACTATTTATTGAAAATGCACTTTGTAATGGTGGTCCTGGCCTATTAGCGGTAGTTGATAGATACAACAGTGAAAGTGACATGAACAAGGAGTTTGCCTTACATGAACCTCAACAAATGGTATCAAGCTGGGTATCAGATGGAGGAGCATTTAAAGTTCAATTTACGACAACTGAAAATATCAAGAAAGCCAACTTGATTTACTGGTCAACTGATGAGGGTGATGCGGTTATTGTTGAGCCATTAAAGGTACAGGGAAGCTAAATAAATATTTATTATTTTTAAACTCACTTTTTGAAAATGCATATGCATGTATAATAGAATTGGGAGTTTATTGACAGCGGAGAGAAGAAACGTAGTCAATATATGCATAGCTTTATTACACAACCTCTTCTTACATCCACTGTCTATCATTATAAAGTGGAGACCACAGATGAGAATGATATAGTTTATGCATCCAATGTACACCAAATTCACACACCTTCAGATGATAATACCTTTAAATTCATAGCTGCTGGTGATATTGTAAAGTATTCACTATTTGAAGAAAAAAAAAAAAAACCAAGTCATTACTCAATACATCAACTTTTAGGGTATTTCAAATGCGGTTTCCATGCCTCTTTTAAAGGAATTAGCATCAACACACGAGTATGACTTTGTAACCATCATGGGTGATCAGGGATATGATCTTTCTGATTTTGATGGCGTAAAAGGAGACCAGTTTATGAATTTTGCACAAGATCTCTATGCCAATTTACCAGTGCTGGCTACTCCAGGAAATCATGATGATGCTTATAATGCATCCCACTTTAAAAACAGGTAATATCTCAAGTAGAAAGGTACATCTTTCATCAAATATTTATATATATATAAAAAAAAACCTAGGTTTAGCATCATGCCCAACGAAGAGTCAGGTTGGTCGGATTCAACCTGTTTTTCATTTAATTACAAATCATTACACCTGGTTTCCTTTTCAACTGAGCTCTTTTTCGATGAAGATCTATACCTGGAGGACGCCCTCAACTGGCTTGAAACTGACCTGGCAAAAGCATCACAAGAACGCTCAGAAAGACCTTGGATTATTGTCTTTGGTCACCGTCCCCTCTATTGCACCATTGAATTCGATTCTGACTGTACGGAAAAAGCCGAATTAATCCGCTATGGACCTTACGGTGATAGAGGTCTTGAAACCATTCTATCAAAATACAATGTAGACATGTATATGAGGTAATGGATAGTTATTATATAATCAAGCAAATCTTACTAAATATATATATATATATGCAGTGGTCACAAACATAATTATGAACGTACATATCCATTGAAGGACAGCATAGCAATGAGTGCCTCTTATCACAACCCACCTTCCTTTTTACAAGTCATTACTGGTAACGCTGGCAACCATGAAGGACCTGATAGTTTTGAAGAGAGCGGGCTACCAAGTTGGCTCGGTCATCGATATGAAGGCTATGGCTTTACTAGTCTTCAAGTGAGTCCACAGTTCCTTGATATTCAGCATATCGAGACCAATGTGGATGGTACTATTGGTGGAGTTATTGATCAGGTACGATTATCAAAGTCGACAAGTCATGTAAATAAGCAAAAGATAGTGAACCAATAAAGCCAATTTATTTTTTAAAATATAAATGCGTGATTTTATTTTTAAATTTCTTTTTCCTTTTGTTTCTTTTACATATTTTCAAAACTTGTTTCTTATGGCTTTGTTTGCCAATTCACCAGAGCTTACCTTTCATCCAGAAAGACTTACACCAAAGCTCGCCTCTGTCAACTTTGTCGCGTCTTCTCGTGTATCAGAAGCACTAGCTCAATCTGGTCATTTGGCCTTGTCAGCTCCTTCACAAATCATTGGACAGTTTCAGCTTTTAAAAGTAAGAGCTGCTCAATTCGTAAATGGTAGTGGTGCTAAGCTATTCTTTTAATATTATAATATAGACAATAAACCATCCCAACTTGTGTGAATATGTTGAAATTCATCGTGGAAAACATGGTAACGCACCTTTTAGAGTTG
>MU622247.1:376050-467787 GCA_025399235.1 Backusella circina FSU 941
TATATCTACAGTATTCAATACAACCGACCATCGCTGGTCAGTCTGTATACCTATATCGATGGTTAAGCTGATGTATTATTTTATATAAAAGTTATTAAAAGCATACCAAAAAGTCTTACAAAGTAAGTGTTATTCATTAGTAATGCTGATGACGCAGAGAATAGACTAGATGACGTTTCTGAATCTGCCTGCTCATCCCCAATTAACCATACATTGCTGACTAAATCAAGAATAAAAAAATCTCGTATAGTAAAAGAGAGTGTACTAGATAGATGAGTCCCACCCACAGTATATAATAGCTTTCTTTCATAATCAACTTGCAGAGTTGTTTCTCCATAACCATCATCCGGAGAAATAAGCGTTAAATTTCTCGCACTCCAAGTTTTTGTGATAGTATTATAGGTATTTAATTTACTTCTTGAGTAATAACTATTGTATTCAGCACTTTTTGTTGAATTAGCACCTAAAAAAAACCCAATATTGCCATCGCTGTGAATTGTGGTTATATATAAGTGGCTGTCAGAAAAATATTGATGAGTTTTTTACTTTTATATCTTACAGATCAATGAATCCTGCGGAATAAACATATTGATCTTGAGTAGGGAGGGTCATTGAATTATAACTATTTTCGGTTTTGTTATAGTACCATCCATCCGTTTTGTTTTTTTTTTTTTTTAAAAAAAAAAAAAAAAGAAAGACTCTTTGTTGTATCAGAATATTATGATGCCTCTTTACAAAAAGCAAGAAACCTAGAGTCTACACAACCACCTCCTGTGAGGTAGTAAGCACTTTATATATAGTGCAACAATCATATGAATGTGAATTAGGCACTAATACATAGTTGGTATATGTATATTCACACATATAAATATAGAATAAGTGTACTTCGACAATGGGCATTTGAAATCATATCAGCATTACAATGCCTGAAAGAATATGGCACAATCCATGGCTCACTATCACCCAATAACATCATGTTGGATACAAAGAATCATATCAAGCTGTTTGGTTATGGACTTTATTACATGACGAGTAGTGGAAGAGATGTTGACTTTCCAATTGGGTAGAGTGATGGTGATATACGAATAGATTAATGGATATTAATGGAGATGTATAGGTATCCATTCTATTTGGCACCTGAATGCTTAGATGGTGTAGTTGATGTGAGCTATGACAAGGTAAGTGTGTGGTAGCCATACCAATAACAATACATAACATCTTTGCTTTTAGAGAGATATTTGGGCTACAGCTATTATCCTACTTGAACAATATACTCGAAATTCATTCTGGACAACAAGCGATGTTGGGTTGATATTCGACTCACTCATGACATTAAAGGAATGGTTTATGGAAAAGCCAGATGACATTTGGCATCATGATGATATTGAATCGCTGGATATTAACAAGGATGTATTAAAGTTTTTACAGACTGGTATACAAGATGGGGATGATGTTAATTCGGAACAGGATATGAAGGAATTCCATCTCTTCATCATTTCTTGCTTGGATATTTCATTGGAAAGAAGGTTGGATACGGTAGATGCTCTCTTATTCCCTTTTTTCAAGCAGGGCGCTCCATTGGCTGCCGTCGAATCGGACTGGGTAGAGGGTCCTATTTTGGCATCAGATGTGCTTGATCCAAATACGATAGATAATGTGAATAGTAAGAGCCAACAAGATACAAACGGTCTTTTGAAGGGATTGCCTATTCCACAAATTTACAACTTGTGGAAGTTGGCGGGGGGAGATGTCGAATTGGATCTTGTGAAGAGAGGTGTGTTTCTGTCTACTCCAGTGATTAAGAGATTACCACGCGTCTGTTTGATGCCGGATGGATCGGAAGTGGGTGAAAAGGTGACAGATACAGCTCAGCTCTATTCTGATGCGATTTATGTCTTGAGCTTTAAGGAATTATATCAGCGTTTAGAGGAAGGTAAAAAATCTGCATCCGGGGATCGATTTGAGTGGGATACCGATTACTTTATGCTGGTGGATGAGAACGATGTTAATTTTCTATTGGAGGATAACTCTGATCAGGAGAGTACGTCTTCAAGTATAAACGATGCGCTTGTTCAGGATTCAGATATGCTATTTACTGATGAACCACTCTCAGGTCTTGGAAATACCCCAGCATCTATCAATAGTGGTATGCCCACACCGACTACACCATTGTCTTCTGTAAGTCAACCTGCCTCCTCTGGAATGGGTCGATCAAGATCTGCTTCCTCACTTTCAATGAACAGTGTAGCCTCTTTACCTAATCAGCAGTCGACAGTGCCTAAACTGCCTCTATTCTTGCGTGAGCAAGATGTGAATTATCAGTATTATCGACAGACCCTTTTTTCGGAATTGTTGCGCCAATATCCTGCTTCGAGAAAGGAGATAATGCATCATGCCAAGGTGGATATACCACCTCTTTTGCGTGGAAAGGTGTGGGCATCCGTGTTGGGTGTAAAGGGTGATTTGAAGCATGTCTACAATGGGATCAATAAGTTTGTAGATATGGGCGCCGATAGACAGGTATGTGTTTCCTGTATAAATAAAAGGTCTATTGTCACTTTTCCTCATTTATATTAAATGCATACGTCATTAGATTGAAGTTGGTAAAGTGAACGAGAAAAAGGGGTTCAAAAATACACGAATGAAAAATTAACATTTCCTCTAGATGTCCCAAGATGTCACCAGTATAATCAGTTATTAGCCTCTTCTACTGGTCATGAAAAACTAAGAAGATTATTAAAGGCTTGGGTATCTGCAAATAGAAAACTTGTATACTGGCAAGGTAATCATTAAAATTCATAATCAGTAGAATTACTTAAATAGACACATTCTTCCTTTTTTAGGTCTTGATTCTCTATGTGCACCTTTTTTGACACTTAATTTCAATGAAGAAGCCATCGCATTTGCGTGTTTACAAAAGTTTATTCCACGTTTCCTTAATAATTTCTTCTTATCTGATAACGCCCCCGTTCTCCAAGAATACCTTGCTGTGTTTAAACATTTACTGAGCTTTCACGATCCTGAACTATCAAGGCACCTGGATGATATTGGATTTACACCAGATCTCTACGCAATTCCATGGTTTCTTACGCTATTCACCCGTTAGTGTTATACATGCCAAATATATGCTCTGTTGACCCTAAAATATTTTTTATATATATCTTAGATGTATTTCCTCTGGATAAGATCTATCACTTATGGGATAAGCTTCTCGTCGGACCACCCTCGTTACCCCTCTTTGCTGGAATTGCCATTCTGCGCCAAATAAGAGATGTTCTGCTATCGTACGAGTTTAACGATTGCATTGTTCTATTTTCAGATAGCTTCCCCAAAGTAGATATAGAGAAATGCGTGCAGAATGCATTGAATATGTGCAAGGTTACACCACCTAGTATTTCATCAAGAGTGCATGGACCCGATCCAGATGACTTGAGTGAAGTTTCAACTGACCATACTGCTCAACAGGTAACAAACAGATGTAACTTGAAGGAAATAGTTGACTTATATGTAAAATTAGTCTCCTGATAAACAATGGTGGGAGGAACCCGTTCCTTTGGAGAATAAAAAGGCTGAATTAGCACCCC
Organism: Backusella circina FSU 941; assembly: GCA_025399235.1. NCBI lineage: Eukaryota > Fungi > Mucoromycota > Mucoromycetes > Mucorales > Backusellaceae > Backusella > Backusella circina. The sequence goes on from MU622247.1 coordinate 379,635, forward strand.
GTATATCCGTTAAAGATGTGCCAAAAATACTCCCTTATTCTCTTGTGCTAGATATTAGACCAGAAACAGAGTAAGTTCCGATGTGGTTTTTTTTTTTTTTCTCATTCTTTTACTCATAATTGTTTGTAATCAGATATGTCAACGGACATGCTCCTTCCTCAATTAATGTACACGATAATCAGCTTACCAGTTATGCTAATATTCTCCGTAAGCTAAACCGTAAATATCATTTGGTTATCGCAGATGAGAATGATCGTGGACCTGAGGTAAAAAAAAAAAAATGTCATAATATATATGTAATTGTCATGTATTAAACATAACCGTAAATCAATACGCTTATTTTTAGTACGCTGCTGATCTTGTGCGAAGAAATTTTTCTCGCGTTGCCTTACTTCAAGGTGGTATTGAAGCATTCGAAACACTCTCAGAGAAATCAGCCCATTTATGTACGTGTCGCCCACAGAAACAGACAACAGCAGGTTTTAAGGGCAAAGGGTCCGAGCCTCCTTTTACTATGTGGCGCTGTAAGGTCCCTCCTCCATTAAAGAAAAAATAAAAAATATATAAATTCTTTTGATTCCCTATAGTAGTAAACCGTTATTCTAAATCTTTTTTAGCGTAAGTATACTTTCTTTGCCTTCTGTTACATATGATCGTAGTACTAATTCCAGAAAAGGCTTTCGTGTTTATCTTTTAGATTTGGGTGTGTCAATGTACATAGTTTTGAAAGGATTGTCATAAAATAAAAAATATTACGTAACATTAAATTAAAAGCCCCCATTGTATAGTACACTGTTAATAGTTCACAAGACGTGGATCCTCATTTTAAGTATCCTTTTTAGGCTGCTTCCTTTGAAAGAAATAGAAATGCTCTTACTGAGATTCATTTGATAGGTTTATTTCCATCGTACAGTTATTTTGATATAAAAAGAAAAAATAATATCTAACGCAACATACAAGTTTGTAAACACTCTGTTTTTTGCTATTAGAAAAAAAGAAGAAAAGTTAAACTTGAGATAGCCCATGCCTAAAAGATAGATAAAAAAAAAAAGGGAGAAGAACGACAATCTTTTCTAAAATGTAAATCTGTATATTTAGAGTAATTAACGTATAATATTTTATAATATTGTATAATATTATATTATATTAAATCTACATATATTTCGCTTTACAGGTCTCATTATGCTGTTTAATATGCATAGTTAGTAATTAAGAATAAACAATTCCAGATAAAATGGATAACACTTCCAATAGATTTAAGCAAGCTTTAATCAGAAACTGTAACGGAGAACATAGAAAAAAAAGGGGAATAATTCGAAATCATTCATTCTATTTTACCATTGCATTAATAAAACAATGCACTTTCATGAGAGAACTGATTGGAACCTTCCTTTTTCTTTGGCACTTTAGAATATAACCTAATCTGGCCTGTTTCACTTGTGTGTGCTTTCATGGAAAAAGAAAGAAGGAAAAGAATAAGCAAGAAGGTTACAAATGTGATTCTTTAATTTTATTTGGTTATTAAAGAGTAAATATTATATATCAGTGCAAATATTATTTTTACACGCCAAAAGATATTCGGAAATTCGTGTTTGCCCAGGACAGGAGAATTGTTTAAGCTTATGACAATTTCTTTTGAGTGCTCTAATGGTATCCATCGTTATTGTATTTGATTGTATTATATTTGAAGGCAGGGTGACTATGAAAGTCTTTAATTGATGGCAGTGATGTGCAACGGTCATGGTAGCAAAATCTGAAAAGTAGCCTGATTCTTCTAAATGTAGTGATTCAATATTTGGACAATATCTGACTAATTCAGCAATCTGGTTGTCTGTAATAAAACTACATTGGTCTATACAAAGTGTGGTCAAGCAATAACGGGTTTTTTCTTGAATAGATTTAAATATTGTGTTTACAATATGAGTAGAACAGTTATACAGATAAATTTCGGCGATCCCTTGATCAAGTTGCGCGCGCATAAATTCGTGTAAATTCATTTCACAATGAATATTGGAAGTATTTACCGAAAGATATTGAAGTGATATAACCTTTAATGAGAGATGTTTTAATGTGGAGAATACATTGAATGGAAAATACTGCTCTTCATTTTGTATATGAATTGCTAATTCGGCTATCCACTCGTGGTAGTTATTACTTGTGCTTGGGTTTTTCAATGTATCTACCAGTTTTAACAATGCAGAGTAGGTTGAAATGTAAGGGCAGTGCCAAAGTACTCGGAGTGCGTAACTTGACAAAGTTTTGCGTGTGAACACAAATTGAAGTAGCGTTATCTGATCAACATTGTCGATAATTTGGAACATAATATCGTTTGGAAATGTGGGATGCATAAGTACGAATGTATGACAAATAGAGGTGTTCCAAATACAAGATAAAAATAAAAATAAAAATAAACACTTTCAACAAGCAAATAAATGAGGATTTTATCTCCTGAAAAATTTATATCTTCAAAATTTATCTGTTTTTGAAATTTTCTATTGGTATTATCAAAAAGGAAAAAGAAAGGGCTTTTAATCATAAAAGTCAATGATATATGTGACGAAAGAAAGGCGTACATCTTTGACTTGAACAATATGATAGAAAAAGTATAGTTAAAAATCCTACCTTGGTATTAGGGAACTCAAACGCACAATCCGAATTTTATGATCTCTGTACGAATCTATGTAGTCGATTCTTACTGGAAATCAGGGAAAAATAAATAAATAACAATGACAATAACAGCAGTGTTTGATTTGGAGAATACTGAATACAAAATCAAAACTTGAATAGAAACTCATGGAAGAAATATTTCTTGCTGGTGATATAGTATTTAATTCGAGAAAATGACAAATGGCACATCTTCAATGAGCTGATAAATGCTGTTGATGGATGATTAAGTGGTAGTTAATATCTTTCAAATGATTTGAATTGAAATTAAGAGTTTTACCTTTTTACTTTTATTTCTCTACAAAAACCAAGTTGGTTTAATGGGTATTTAACGATATCTAACCTCTAAAATTCTAAGGATGTGATATTATTTTATTTGTCCTAACATTTCACTATACATTATAAGTTTATAATTTGCAGCTTTCTTTTATTTCACATATTCAAGAATTCCTCTCTTGATACAAACTAGTGACATTCTTACTAATCTCAATAGTTTCATGATCTTTTCCCCCAACTCACCTACACGTATCAAGGTTGGAACCATTATTTTTTTCTTCAAAAATATTTGTTTATTGGATAATATTATATATTTTTGCTGGGCCCTATCGGAGGGACATTATGGTATCGGCTAATACAAATTACTTGTTGAAACTAATGAGATACGAATGCCACGTATCATATCTATATTTATAAATGATTCCGAATTACAAATCAAGTTTAGTTCACCATTACATTTAACCATTTCACAGCAAAAAAAAAAAAAAAAAAAAAAAAAAAAAAAAAAAAAAAAAAAAAAACTATTTAAATATACAACTCTTTCAATTGTGATTTTATTTACAAATTTAGAAGAATTTAAATCCAACACGCTTTTACTTGGATTTATCTTGAATCGCTTTACCAGCCTCGCCAACCTTATCACCTAATTTTTGTTGTGCTTCCTTTCCTTTTTCGATAGCAGCCTCCTTGGCTGACTCATACGACTTAACACCTTGGTTTTTTAGTTCATCGACCTTATTGATGGCATCATTTTTGGAATTTTCAAGGTATTGCTTTGACTCGTCGATTTTATCATTCACAGTCTTCTTGGAATCCTCGACCTTGGCATCAATTTCCTCACCCTTTCTTTCGGCAGGACCTTTTGAGTTTTCGACTTTACGATAAAGATAATATCCAACACCACCTGCAGCTGCAACACCTACGAGGAAGCTAGCATTGCTCTGGGAGGGTGGAGGAGCAGTAGAGTATGCACGTCTAGTAGCTTGAGTTAAGGCACGATTTTGAATAGTTCTGGAGATAAAGGACATTTTTGTTGCTGATATTTATTTGAATTTACTGATAATACTCTATTAAAAATCCAAAATACTCTTCTTATTTATATTCTTATTCAATCATGTGAAAATAGCGCACTGATATCATTATGATATTACTAGAAAGAATGACACCCATCTCTACGTAAGTTTTGCGTCATTGCAGAAATAGCGAATTGAACTGAGTTTAAAAAACAAAAACTTAAAGTGAGCATTAATAATAAAAACACGTCAGTCAGGACTATGCTTTAATCAAGTCTTATTTTAGATATTCTTATAAAACCATGCATGGTCTGAATGCTTACTGTTCTGCCGGATTATTCAACCAAAAAAAAAAGTTCAATCAGCATTTTTAAAGAGATCGATTTGTAATACGGCACATTTCCAGATGTGTGCTAGTTTTGCAATAACACCACAATTAAGAAATCCTATTTTTTAATTGTTCGAGCCACACTGTTCACTTTCGATGAATACACCTCCAAGTGGGGTAATTATAAAAACCGCGAATAAATATCAGCTAAAACTATCCACCATATATAAAAGACAATGATCAAAAAGGTGCATTTATTAGATTCTCAGCCGCCTTCTAGAAAATGTAGACAATATAGCATTTGAGCTACTTAAAAAAATGCCTTTCCCCAGTCTATCCCATTTGTCGTTCTTGGTGACAAGCTAGATATAAGTGATGACTATCTAATGGGTTTTCTTTGCTTATTCAAGATTATATTTGCATTCTCTTACGGTTACTTGAATATGTGGTATTTTTTATAATGGATAACCCATAAGTTCATTAGGTCTGTATTGAGTCATATATAATAAATACACTCAGTTATTTTACTGTTATACTTGCATCAATAAAATGAAAGTACATCAACTGCACCAACAATCAAAAGAAATACACCATAAGCCTGAGTACGAACCATGCATTTAGAGGAAACAATCAAATTCAACCCCCTCCTTTTTTTAAATCTGCTATTTTTTTGTATGTTAACTACTCTTCTTCCATCAAATATCACTTTCCAAAAGATGAAAAGTCTGACCTAATCCAGGTTTTGGCTCATATTTAGGCCATTGACCCAATTTCAGAGCCTTGGCTTAATTTAAGAAATAAAAAAAAAAAATGGGTAGCTGATGATGACGTATTTCCGCTCGCTTTTTTGTGCATGTAAATGCTGCTGTTTATCTTTTGTAAACTTTTTACTTTTTGTACTTTTATATTTCGAGAGGAGTATTTTGATCAACCATCTTTAAATGAGCGCCTATGGACCTTTATCACAGAAGGTAAAAGTGTCCTTATAAGAGACAACAACAATAATAACTTGTGTATAGTTTGTCACAGTAGCCTCAGAAGCAGCACGCTTGTTTAAGCACTGTAATTTACGCGGTTCTAATAAAGTTTCTACTGGACAACTAACGAAGAATTATGAAGAGTGGATTCATTTGAACAAGACTAATGTAAGTAAACAAAAATGAGAGCTTGTTCTCAACTAATTTTAACATTTGTTAGTTGCCACCCTCTATATTACAAGCCAACTATTCTCAACTAAACAGGGCGGTGTCTAATGCTACTCGTATGCTAGAGACAAATCCATCGTTAGCTTTTCAGTTTGCTCATCTTGTTCCAAAGAGAGCTTTTGGTCATAGACAACTTTTTACAAATAATCGCATTGTAAATTATCGTAAATTACAGAAATTGGAACAGGAGGCAAACTCCTTTCCTCAAGATGCAACACGACAAGCGCTTTTATATAAAGTAAAATTACCTTTTTATTTAATATTTTCCAACATAAATATGTAACTCTTTGAATATAGGAATGGTTACGCTCTAATAATCCACAAGCTGTCATATCTCGTTTTGAACGCGGTAACTTTATTCAAAACGAGGAATGCTGGCAATACTATATAGCTGCACTAGCTCAGACCGGCCGATCTGAAGCCGTATTACCTAGAATTATGCAGAAATTAGAGGAAGCAGGTAGTGCAAAGGGATTATCTCAAGCAGCAGAGAATGGAGGTTTGTTCTATATATTTCATTATACAAATATCTCCATCTAAACATCGATCATTTCGTAGGTAAAAACACCATTTCTAAAGAGATTATCCAACAAGTCATTGCAAGTCGACAAGGAGGCCGTGCAGTTCAATTGGAAGCAGGATCTATTGCAACTAGTGGCTCTGGTAATAAAGCGAACCCAATCTATGTAGTGGTTGAAGAAGCACGTAAATATATGTTTTGGAAAGCCTTGCGCTGGATTGGTGTTACTTTAACATATGCCTTTTGCATCTTGACCATTCTTTCGTTGGCCTTGGAAAATTCTGGACTATTAAAAACTGCAAATACGCAAACAGAGTATGAACCTATTACACAAACAACAGTCAAGTTTGAAGATGTCCAAGGTGTAGATGAAGCTAAACAGGAACTGGAAGAAATCGTTGAATTTTTGAAGAATCCACACAGATTTACAGAGTTGGGTGGAAAATTACCAAAAGGTGTTTTACTGACTGGCCCTCCAGGCACAGGAAAAACCATGCTGGCCAGAGCAGTCGCTGGTGAAGCCAATGTTCCCTTCTTTTTTATGAGCGGAAGTGAATTTGATGAAATGTATGTTGGCGTTGGTGCAAGAAGAGTGAGAGAATTGTTTGGTAAGGTTTAAATCACTATTCTTATTAGTCATACTAACCCCTTATTTAGCTGCTGCAAGAACAAAGGCACCTAGTATTGTGTTTATAGATGAAATCGACGCTATTGGCTCTAAAAGAAATCCTAAAGATCAATCTTATATGAAACAGACTCTTAACCAGTTACTTGTTGATCTTGATGGATTTTCTCAGACAGAGGGTGTGATTTTTATTGCAGCAACTAATTTTCCGGAATTACTTGATAAAGCACTTGTGAGACCAGGTCGTTTTGATCGATTGGTGAATGTACCTCTACCTGATGTGAGGGGTCGTATTGAAATTTTAAAGCACCATATGAAAAAAATACACGTCGCCTCGGAAGTGGAAGTCAGTGTAGTTGCTCGCGGAACACCCGGTTTCAGTGGTGCTGATCTTGCCAATCTTGTTAATCAGGCAGCTATTCAAGCAAGTCGCGAAGGTTGCCGAGAGGTGAACCTTCGTCACTTGGAGTATTCCAAAGATAAAATCATTATGGGTGCTGAGCGTAGATCAGCTGTGCTTACAGAAGAAGGCAAAAATTTAACAGCTTACCATGAGGGAGGTCATGCACTTGTAGCCTATTATACACCAGGTGCTATGCCATTGCATAAAGCGACTATTATGCCTAGAGGATCTGCTTTGGGAATGACGGTTCAATTACCTGAAATGGATAAGGTAATACACAATTAGCTATAGTGAAACACATTCATATTAATAAGGTAAACTTTAGGACTCATTCACCAAAAAAGAATACCTGGCACAGATCGATGTATGTATGGGGGGTAGAGTGGCAGAGGAGATGATATTTGGCGAAGATAATGTTACTAGTGGTGCACACAGTGACATCGTTAAGGCGACTGACGTTGCTAAGCGTATGGTACGCTATTACGGTATGAGCGACAAAGTGGGTCCTGTTAACCATGATGATGAGGATATGCAGCTATTAAGTACACAAACTAAACAGTTAATTGAGGGAGAGATCTTGAATTTAATCGAGGGCTCTGAAGCGAGAGCAAGGAAAATTTTACAAGATCATCGCGAAGAGCTAGATAGATTAGCAAAAGCTCTAGTTGAATATGAAACTTTGGATTATCAAGAAATAATGGATGTTCTTGCTGGAAAACCTATTTCAAGGCCTTAAATAAAAATCTGTATTCTCACTCTTATTAATATAAAGAATTATTGAGCGTTCTGTTGGTTTTCTTTATATATTAATCTATAAAACGAGAACCCTATTTCCGATATAGCTATACAATACATTTCCAAAATATATTGGTGATGGGCTAAGGAAACGAAAATGGCAAAAAGAGTATGGCCTCAAAATGACGGTAAAGAATCGCTTGTTTTTGTTTCAAATATTTTTAAAGAGCACCGTTACTAAGAAATACTGTATTTATCCCACTACCTTGATGGAATAGGCAAAGTATTCTTTCATCTCAATCTTTTAATAGAAATTCCTACCAATTAGGTTTGATAATGGGTCATAAGTACAAAGAAGGCATAAAAAAGGCTTAAGAGACGATTCTGACAATGATATTTTAAAATAGAAAATCAAATATCTTAAAGTATGATTCTGTATATATAATTCAAAGTAGTACAAATGTATGTATTTGGTTTATGTTTTACTATAATTAAATAAATGATCTGATGTGATGAGTAACTCCTCCCTTCCTAGTTGCTGATATATGCTATTGCGCTAGGAGAAGGGAATAGTATATTATTAAATTAAAACCTCAACTATTTGACATTAGCCATATAGGGCTTAAATCTCAAAATATCAATGTTAATGTTAATTTGGTTAAATTTTTATTTTGACAGATGATTTTGATCCTAAATATACTTTATGTTTCTTTTCATTCTTGTAGAAAGAGAAAAAAGAATACTACAATAATTTCTAATTTCGGACCTTCTTGTATCTAATTTGGAGGATTATTTGAAGCCCAGTATTTTATGTATGCATGAAGTCGCGTGATAAAAGTCAGAACATTACTCCAAGAGAGATGTTTTTATTTAGTTTTAATACGTTTGAGGCTGGATAAATGTTAAAAGTCATAGTTTTATTGTGTTCTAAATAAGTAGTTTTTGCCTTATTGAGCGCTTACTTTCATATAATCGAACGTTTTATTCCATTACTTCTACCCTTTATTATTTAATGATAAATATAGTTTTGATCATATTTTAATAGGAATTATTTTAAAAGATCCTTTAAAAAGATACCTTTACCATTAGAAGGTATAATGTAAAAATAGTTAACATGTCTCTTTTGAATAACAAGAAAGGAAAATGATTCTATGCATATAGCTTGAGCCTCTATTTTTCTTTTCTGCTGTTTATTTATACTTTCATGCAACAGACCGTTTAGCCTTTACTACACCGCGTCTATACTTGGAAGAATGATTAAAAGTTAAGCCTCGGAAAAATATATATAAATACGAACATATTTCATGAAATAAATATATCTTCATTACTAACTACAATTCAACTACAACTTCATTCTTCAAATGATTCGCATCTTTTCTTATACTCTTGCTGCCATTTTTATCATCAGCGCTTATTTTGTTTCGGCTGCCCCTGCTAATAATTGTGACAAATACAGAATTACCTCTCCAGTTGTTCCATTCTCTGCTACAGATGGCCAATGCTATGTTGTCTCTTATGATTTGTCTCAAGTCAAAGGATCACATACTATCACTGTTGAGCTTTATGATTCCTCCACTAAGAAGAAAGTGTCAACTTTAGTTGACAATGAAAGCACTACCGGAAGAATTTCTACCAGCTGGTTCAATATGGATGTAGGAAAGTCTCATAAATCTGGTAAATACTATTACCATATTTCATTTGATAATGGAAAGAACTGTCCACCTGTAAATTCACCTGTAATTGATGTTACTTATAACAAAAACTCACCACCTTCAACTTGTATTTCTAACTAAGAACCACACTGTTTATTAATAAACTATTTCATATTTACATAAATAAGCATGAAAAAGTCTTTTTGTTTTATTTGTTTTGTTTTATTTTACAATGATATGGGATGTCAATCTATTTTAGCTGAATTTGAGTTCTAAAACTGATTAAACAATTGAATTTGTGTCATACCAAAGTTTATGCAGAATTTATAGAAACAAATATAGTCGTATATCTTGTCATTTTTTATAACACTTTTCCATATTGGGTACTCATCTGTTTTTAAGAAATTACCCCCACAAACTTTCTTTTGATTGATGACATGGTGTCAATGTTGTTTGTTGTTATAAATTTATATTTTTTGGTAAGTTTGATTTAATAGACTGAGACGAAGCCTCAAACTAGCCACTCTAGAAAATAGAAAAACATCCAAAAAATGGTCTTCAATGAAACGAGATATTTATTCTAACTTTAATCCTCATTAGGATAATGTTTAAAGATGAAACAAATCTAAGCACATTTCATATATCCCAGGAGGCTCTGGTCTCAGCCACAGCTACGAAGGACAACAATTTATATAAATAGACAGCATTTTCATTTTTGTTGCTACTTATACTCTTTCACTTTCAATAAACTATTTTTAAGAAGAAGAAAAAAATGTACAAATTATCTTATACCTTTATCCTATTTTCTTTTTACATTTGGATCACCACTGCCCTGCCTACAAATCCTGAAGTTTGTAACGGATTCCGAGTCACTTCTCCTACACAATCGGGATTGAATTGGACAGCAAACAGCTGTTATCAAGTTTCGTATGATATGGGTAGTAATCTTCCTGGTGGTTCTCAAATTATTGTCGATCTGTATAATGCTCAAACGGATACCAGAGTCGGTACTTTGACGACTCAAAATACCAATACAGAAGGTGCGACTAGTCCATTTAATCTTGACCTTGGTAGTGCTCCAGCTTCTGGAGACTATTATTTTCTTGTCATGTTTGCTAATGGGAGAAACTGTGGACCAAAGAAAACTGTTACTTTTCATGTAAACTACAATCCTAACTCTCCGCCTACACAATGCTAAAAAGTTTCAATTTTTTTTTTCTTTGCAAGAGCAAAGCCATCATTTCTGTTGTCAATTTATCACATTCTATTTTTCTAAATACATTTTTTATATAAAAATTAAACATCTTTGCTCAAAAAAATAAGGAAATTGACAAGAAACAGTTTTATATATTAACGTATTATTAGTGTGAAAAGAATATGAAATTATGAGCCTTATATTAAAGACTTTTATAAAAGAAAAATTCTAAATGGGAATAAGACACGAAATTTAGAAAATAAACGGCCAATATTTTTTATCTCAGGTTGGCAACCAAATGCCGGTCATTCCATAGAGAATATAGCAGAGAAGATGAAAATTAGTGGAGTGAGAGTGTAGCAGCTATCAAAGAAGAATTAGCCGCTTTTTATAGCGTGCTGTCACCAGCATATTAGCATTATAAGCTCTGTTTTTTTCTGTATTCATTAAGAAAAGTTCTTGCATATTTTGATATATACATTCCTACAACCATCTGCAAGTTTTTTTGACATGGGATAAAATTTACACGAAAAAAAGATACATACCAATAAGAATGGGTATTTAAAATGATACAAAATAATAATAACGCTGCTTTATTTAAAAATCACCAATTTGGATCTTGATTAAACCCTTTTCTCCGTTCTTAATCAAATCCAAAGCTTTGAGAGTGTCTTTCAAAGCAAATTTGTGAGAAACAAGACCTTTAGTGGGGATCTTTCCTTGGCTAACCAACTCAATTGCCTTTGGATGTGTATTTGAATAACGGAAAGTACCGAGAACAGTAATTTCACTTGTAGTAATAAGATCAGTGGGCATATTACATGTGCCCTTTCCCATTCCGACAAGCATAGCAGCACCTCCTCCACGTACCAAATGCACAGAAAGAACAACACATGACTCCACACCAGTACATTCAAACACAACATCGATGGTGTTTTTATCCAAATTCAAATGGTTTTGTACTTGATTTGCTGCCCATTTAATTGAGGTTTCCTCACTCTCTGATGTTTTCTTTGGTTCAAGCAAAATGGTTTCAATTTGAGGAAGGTATGTCTTGGCGAAATCCAATCTGTCTGGGTTAATATCAATAATAACACATCTTGTTGCACCTTTAGCATAAGCAGAAGCAGCGACTAAAAGTCCAACAGCACCGGCACCGATAACAACGACATGAGAGCCTGTAGTAGTAGGAGAACGATCAACTGAGTGAACAGCAACAGCAATAGGCTCCATAAGTGCACCTTGTTCATATGTCATATTATCAGGCATTCTTTAAGACATTTAATATTAGAAACCTTTCATACCAGTCTTGAATTCATCCACTCCAACCAATTAATAATACTTACAAATGACAATAGTGTTCTTTAATACATGTATATTCTCTGAGTGTACCATCATTTGGACCTTGAGCTAAAGTTGTAGAGAAATTCATTTTTGAGCAAAGATTCACGCGGCCTTCTAAGCATCTATCACAGTTCAAGCATGCACGTCCCGGTTCAATGACTACACGGTCACCAGTAGTGAAACGGGTAACGTTTTTTCCTACTTTGGTTACAATACCAGAAGATTCATGACCGAGAATCATAGTTCTTGGAGGAACTAGCACACGCTGTCCGAGACGTCCATGTAAATAGTAATGAAGATCTGAACCACAGATGCCAGTTGCTCTGATATTAATTTGAACCTCTATTTATACATGTATATAAAAAAAAATTATTAGATTATAGGTTTATTATATTTAAGTATGCTAAAAAACATTATTACCATCATCCTCAGGTTCCGTGATGTCAAGATATTCCTAAAATTTTCCAATATTTATAAACATATTGGCCAATGTATATATATACATAGATATATTACCATTCTTAAATCATTAGGAGCATATAACTTGGCAGTTAAATTAGTCTGTTCGATCTCAGTAGGCATTTTTGATTATATATTCTGTTTAGAAGTTAGTTTGAAAGAGAAGAAAAGATGTGGAATTTTACAAACCCGAGGATTAAATAAGGGGAAATCTCTGGAAAATCTTCTAGCAGGAGAATTTTAAACTTTATCCCAGATGCTGTGCGCCATACAAATTATATCTGTGTGAAAATCTATAAAGTAGTTAAGTGGTCTCCCGCCCTTAGCACCGAAAAGATTACTTGTACCCAATCTCCGTCAGTCCGAATATTGGGTAAAAATAGCCATTTTACTTTATGTTGCATGTAGAACTTATTTATTCTTCCAAATTTTACAAGATGCCAATCCGTTGATATTGACAAGTATGCTCTATTTAAATAGTTCTTGTTTTCCTTTGTATGAAGCAAGATCGGATGAAAACAGAGCTAAAGCTTGAGTAAAGCTCGGAAATTCAAATTGTATACTACTGCTTCAAGAAAGGTTACTCCAAAACTAGAACTAATTCTGATTGGCAGGAGACACAAATATTGATGATTTGATTTTTAGTGAGGAAAGAAAAGGATAAATAATGTAGATACAAAGAAAGTAACTTGGTCTTTCTTCTTTTTCATGATATGAGTGTTACCTGAATCCCGTCTTGTAGTTCTTATTATTCCATAGCACATAAATATTTTTCACACAAACCTTTAGGATGAAAAAATAAATAAGCAAACTAAAGCGCAGATATAGCTCCCCTAAATAAGGGAACATTCTATTTGATATAGAGAGTATTTTCTTAATTAAAAAAGCTTTCGAAAAAGACGTTTTATACACCAGTCAAGATAATATATTGTGTTGATGTCATGAGAGCTGAGCCAGCTTCTACGAATAAATTTACCAAAAATCAAGCCCTCCTTGATGAATGTTCATCACACTGACACTGACATGAAATAACGTTGATCAAAATTGTTAGTGGCTACCAAAGGTATGACTGTTCTGGAGTTAATAAACTATCTACAACCGATTTAAATAGCGAGAATCTCTAAAATAAAATTAACACAAAAGCCAAAATAAATAAAATCATAATATGGTGAAACTTCTTTTATCGCGCATGGCCGAGAAAACCATAACCCAGCTTTATTCATACTTTGATTTATATTTGTTATCCGACTCAGTGTATAAATTTACAACAATAGAAAATAAAAATTGCCTATTTGAACTGAAAAATAATATTCAGGCGAATATTTTGACGTTCTAATTTTAAAAAATCTTCCAATTTGTCTGTACTTTATCTGCGTTGCTGTATGGTCTCACCACCTTTCCGATATGATTTTTAAAAAAGGAATCATCATATAGATTATAGGACAAGAACCAGAATTTTGAAGAAAACTGTGGATCTATTTGCCAATTATCATTTTCTCGGATATCCCCTCCAATAAATACAGTGCTTTGTGTCAGAATCTGAAAGCACTCATCCGCATTGTAATAGTCTTGGAACAATATCATGCGATCCCGGAAAGATGAGCCTGGTATATAATCTATGCGGATATCATGTGGTATGGCTCGTTGTAACGCAGCTAAAGCAGAAAAGCGTAAGGTTTTATTCGAAAAGGAACAGAAAAAAGAAAGGCACTTACTAGGTAACAAAACAGCTGGTGTATTTGCACCAAGAATACTACTCATTTTCAACTGCAGCCGTACCACGTGTAATGCTTGCATTGCTGGAATATCTGTCAAATCGTCTGTTGTTTTTAATGTTGGTGTTTCATGTATAACGCCACGGACTGGCTTCTGAAATGATATAAGAGAATTGTTTTCGGGCAAAGTATTTGAATGTTCTGTTTGTTCATTATCTGCTGTTATTTCAGATATTGAGGAGGTCGAATTATCATCTTCGATTGATCCCTCTACAACATTATCTTTAGTCTGACCATCATCTACTGATTTCCGTTTAGGAAAGACGCACACTGGCTCCTGTCTTTTCGTATTCAAGATGAATTCATCTTCAGGTATACACAATAAAAAACTAGTTGAAGTGCTTTGCCTTCTAGTACAATCAATAGCAGCCAACGCATTATCGAAGTCAAGAATTTGTTTATTTCTCCCCAGTATCATTTCAAATAGTCGAGGTATCTTGTATAATTCTGTAAAAGACACCATTTCAGGCCTTGTTGACTGGTTAAACAGTGCTGTAGAGTGTCTGTCATAAAAACATCTCTCTGACCAAATATAAGGAACAGATCCTCTATGAAGGAGACATGCTAATGATAATTGGAGAGCGTATCCTCTCAGGTAATTTGCTTCATATTCGACTTCAGCCAATTTTTTTCTTAATCGAAAGATTTCATTGCTCAACTGACGTCGTTCTTCGTCTTGTTTCTCTCTACGGCGCTGTTCTTTTTCTCTAAAAATTTTCTGGGCAATTCTATTTTGTTCTCTTCTTTCTTCAACGCTAGGTGGGTTGGATTTTCTTCCTGGTCGCTTTCTTTTTCTTACTCTTTCGCCATGTTCATTCACAACGCCAATGTCATATTCTGGATTAAAATGTTGAAAACTAAAGCGAGATTGATTACTTCCAGCTGAGTTCATGTTTTATAAATTGATAAAATGGCTTTCTAATATTTATTTTTTTTGAAAAAAAAGGTAAAAAAAAAAGATAAGAGTCGTATGGCTCATGATAAATGTGAGAAAAGCTATTTTTTAATTGGATTATAGTAATTAAGACGCCGATTAGAAGCGTGTGATAACACCAACACAAAAGACAATTCCAAGCGATGCTAAGATTCTCCAAGTTGTGTAGGCTCGCTGTTCAACACCTACCAATCCCCAATTGTCAATCAAGCATGCAGTTATTACCTATATTTTGAATTAGAAATGACATTAACATGGAGTATGACACATGTATTACTATGTACCTGTGCACAAACAAATAGAGAAAGTGTAGTGCCTGCTCCAAGTCTAGGAATACTAAAGATATTGGACATGACATAAAAAAATCCACAAATACCACCTATTTGTATATAGTTTGAAGTTAATTTCAGTCAATTCATAGTGAAAAAAAATAGTGATCGGTACCTATCCAAGCGTATCCAGGTGCAGCTGTCGGATATTCAAAATACAAATCAAATAATTAGACAACTACTTTTTGTATTTTCTTCTCTCTTTTTGTTGTACCTTTGATCATCTCTGTCGGGAGAGGCGTGTGCAATGCACTAACATCAATACCAAAAAATATAAGACAACACAGTGTTCCGAATGTAAATGATAAAAGAGCAGAGAATGATCGACCACCAAACTTGGTCATGTTGGCATTACATCCTAAACAACAATAGGTTTATTACTGAATTTCACAAAAAAACACACCATTGAATAGATTTACCTGACTGCACAGCAAGTGTACAACCTGCAGCAATAAGAAGAAACCCTGAGAAAACAGTATTATCAAGTAAATCAGGCATTTAAAAGTGCTTTCAGCAAGTAAGGTAAAAACAAAAGAAACTGAAACAGGTACGAAGAATAAGTGAAAGTATATATATATATATATTTATATTTATATATAAAGTATGTACAAATATGATCTATTTTTTATATATATAATTAGTAAGGAAAGATACATCTATATTTTTCTGAATTTTTTTCTCTTGATATTAAAAAATACCGTTTAAAACCCCGTCGTTACCGCTCAATTAGGAAAGTACGTGAGTTTTAGCTCTGAATGTCGAGTCCAGAAATATGACGATGGGTGCAAGTTTAAGGTAATAAAGTGATAAGTTGGTGTAAAGAGATTGAGGAAAGTAGAGAGAGTGAACACCGAAATTCCGCGGAGTCAGCTGTGCTGAAGGTATTTTTTTCTTTCAGTGAAATACTATTTTTTTTTTGGTTTTTACAGAAAATGACTTGAATAACCTTAATTCGATGTGGCGAGAATTTTCTCGAAGTTTATCTTTTTTATTGTTGGATCATTGTGCTATGCCATATTCTAAACTTGCCATTAACATGTCTAAAAGAATTTTATTTTTTTTCAAATGAAGAATAAAATTTTAAAGCATTATATGTTAAGTAGTCTATTGAATTATCAGGAATATCAGTAAGCTTTTGCTGGCTTGCTTTATTTGTTTGTTTGTTTTATAATGATATCTTTCATCATTCGACTGGGATACACCGATGGTATATAATAAAGTGAATGAAGAGGATTGGCTAATTGTGTTTTTGTTACTATATTATGTTTTCAAGTAATTGAGAAAAGTATCTCAAGTAATTAAGAATATAGTTTGTATGGATTCCCAACTCATCTTTGAGTAGACATTAGGGCGCTAATATATAAAAAAAATCAATGATTTGCAACATGAAGTACTATCTATCTCTTCGACCATTCTATCACTGAACTAATAAAATATTAATTCAGCAAATTATAAAGACATTATGTAGTTAGTACTATATTCTATATGTTTTAAATTACTCAATACAAATATTATCGATGCTCTTCTATTAACAGAATAATCAACTAGGGTGAATATAAAGCTCACAACCTTTCCCAACACTTTATGAGGTATTCAATATTTCCCATTATTTCCTTTATTTTATCTTCAAAATATTGGACAATCAGTCGCCTTTAGTTAAAAGTATTATCAAAGGTTAAAACAAGACTTTCTGAACCATAAAACCTCTGAAAAACAGTAATATATTCTCTAATCCAAGTTGCAAGATAGCAGTGTTACAATTGACATTGTAGTCAATCCATAATCAGTTCTACTGAACTTAAGTTAATTTTACATTTGTCAAGAGGTTGTCTTTTGTTCTTTTGTGATTTTTTCTGTCTATCCTCTGTTGAAGCTCCATAGAATTATATTGATCCAATTATGTGTTTTTTATTATTATTTTATACCTTTATTTTTTCCTTCTTATATAAAAAATCTATCTTTTATTAAAGAAAACTATAGTAGTAATAGGGAAACGAAGCTAAAAAAAAAAAAAAAAAAGAGTAGCTTAACACTACACAAGCTAGGAGAGTCTCCATGAAAAAAAAATCAATCTTGGAATTGAACTGTTCGTCACCCACAGGATTTGAACCTGTGCGGGCAGAGCCCATGAGATTTCTAGTCTCACTCCTTAACCACTCGGACAGAGTGACGTGCTTTTTTTGGTGTATTTTAAGAATAACTATATCTTTTTATAGTCACGTGACGCCCCGACACCCCGATAAAAGTTCGGCAATTTTCCTGAATTCCCTGAATTTTCAGTTTTTTTTTTCCTAATTTTCAAAAATTATAAATTAAATATATGCATTGTTTTTGCGATTCAACAAATAATAACCAGTCTTTACGAGCAAAAAAAAGGGTTAAGAGATAGGGTACTTCATCATGCTAAACTATAACAGAGAATCACATTACCATATGATAGTATTAAAAGGGAACTGCCCCTTGATCCTTCATGTTTTTAATCTTTATAAAGCTTTTTTTACTCGATGGAATTTCCCAGAAGCATGGTTATAGAAGGAATTATTACTCACTTTAATAAACAAGGTTGATTCATGTCAATGCTTCTCTTGCAATACAAATTGAGTCCTTTGATATTGAATAGGCTCTTCATTTGTATCAAATATATCTAGGAGATTTGAATCAGAACTATTTAGCTTTCGTTTTATTTTAGATTTCTAGAGTACTTTTTTTATACGTTTAATATGCTGGAAAGATAACGAAAACTTGAAATCTATGTGAATTAAGATAGGAGCAGTAAGCTAACCTTGAGTTATTCACATTTAATTTGGTTAATCTATCGTTACAGGAACGCTGCATCAATTAAATGTAAATTTAAAAGAAATGAACTGTTAGTATCCATTGAAAAATGGCAACAAATCTAGTACTAAAAGCAAGAATTTATGTTCATTGATTAAGAAATAGAAGTAGAATAAACATACTATCTATCTATATAAATCATAAAAAAAAGTACAATTGTATTCCCAAGTTTCTCTCCTGTAATCAAATACAAGTATAATCAAATAAATTTAAATAAATTAATATATCGTTTAATAGACATTCAAATGCATTAAATGACTTGGAAATATCCAGTAGTCTTTGAATGTGTTTGAAAATATAAATGCTATTGAATATCAATAGTGGAATACAAGACTTGCTTAAGCCATTCAAGATGTCAAATTGTAAAACCAATACTAGCTTTTCGAATGATTAGTACTGTTATAGAAAATGATTGATTTAAATGGGATTATTACCAAGTACGCTTCATTCACCATCAAATCAATGACAGTTTGGATCTCTTGTCAAATAATTTTCATGACTGCTTTTCTTTAATTCTCTTTCAGTTCGCATTTTTTTTTCGATTTTTTTTTTTTTTTTTATTCTTTAATTTATTAGATCTAAATTATACAAAATGGCATTCAGCGATGATTTTGTTATGACAATTGACGATGACGACGATGTTGTTATCGAGGACGAAGTAATCGAAGAGGAAACCCAAGAAAATAAATCCAAATCCAAAAAGGCAAAGACAGATGTCGACCAGTTTGACGATGATTTTTCCTTCTCAATGGACGGTGGAGGACATCGCAAGAACAATGTCTGGGATTTCACTGCTGCTCGTGATATGTTGAAGTCAAAGGTATAAGATAGACTTTGATGGAAAATAGTACCATAAAATTGAAACATTTTTTTTTATTATTATTAGAGTGACGTTGAAAGAACATCTATTGATGATATTATTGCAAAAAAAAGACAGGAAAACAAGGATAAGAAAAAGAAGGCTAAAGAGCCTGTAGTAGAGGAAGAGGAGGAGGAAGAGGAGGGGGGAGATAATGACGAAGAGGAAGAGGAAGATGAAGAGGACCTTGCTTTGGATGGCTTTGGTGTGGGTGCTGAACACATTGAAGAAGAAGATTCGGATAGTGAAACTGAAGAAGAACTCACAGACGATGAGACCGAGGAAATTGAAGTGAATAGTGATGAAGAGGCTGTTGAAGATGAAGCTGAAACACAGGTAAAAAAAAAAAAAAACATGATGACTTTTTATCCCCCCGGGAAAAATACTGATGGAGTTTTTTTTAACTAAATAGCGCAAAAAAGACTATTTCGCTGATGAAGAAGAAGTGGAAAAGCAAGAGCACGACTCATTTTCATCAATGAACTTGGCACGCCCTATCCTTAAGGGTCTTGCAGGTGTTGGCTTTGTAAAACCAACCGATATTCAAGCACGTACAATTCCAGTTGCATTAATGGGTAAAGATATCTGTGGTGGTGCTGTTACAGGTTCTGGTAAGACAGCTGCATTTATTGTGCCTATTCTTGAGCGTCTCCTCTACAGACCTAGACAGACACCCACTACTCGTGTTTTGATCTTGTGTCCTACCCGTGAATTGGCTGCTCAGGTGCATAGTGTTGCTGTAAAGTTGGCAAACTTTACTGATATTACATTCTGTCTTTGTGTGGGTGGTTTGAGTGTCAAGACCCAAGAGCAGGAGCTTAAATTGAAGCCTGATGTTGTTGTTGCCACTCCCGGTCGTTTGATTGATCATGTCCGTAATTCTTCTGGTTTCCATTTAGACGCCTGTGAAATTTTGGTAATGGATGAGGCTGATCGGTAAGTGTTTTTTTTTTTTTTTCTCTTTCATTTTGGTATAAATGTGTGTGTGTTTGGTATTAATATCAATTCCTCCTCCTTCCAGTATGCTTGAAGATGGTTTTGCTGATGAGTTAGGTGAAATTGTCAAGGCATGTCCTCGTTCCAGACAAACAATGCTCTTCTCTGCTACTATGACAGATAATATTGATCAATTGATTCGCATGTCTTTGAACAATCCTGTCCGTCTCTTTGTTGATAAAAGTAATCAGGCTGCCTCCCGCCTTATTCAAGAATTTGTGCGTATTCGTGCCACCCGTGAAGCAGATCGTTCAGCTGTTCTATTGGCTTTATGCCGCAAGACCTTTAAAAACAAAGTTATTGTTTTCTTTAGATCCAAGGCAGCCGCTCATCAAATGAAGATTCTATTTGGTCTTATGGGTCTTAATGCAGGCGAACTTCATGGTAACCTTACTCAGGAACAGCGTCTAGAAGCCCTTGAGAAATTTAGAGACAATGAAGTAGACTATCTCTTGGCTACAGATTTGGCTGCTAGAGGTTTAGATATTAAGGGTATTGAAACCGTTATCAACTATAATATGCCCACCCAATTTGCACAATATCTCCATCGTGTTGGTCGTACTGCAAGAGCTGGTCGTAATGGACGGTAAGTGAGCTTTTTTTTTTTTTGTTTTTTTTATCAAATGGCTCATCATTATGAAATATATATATATAGATCAGTGACACTTGTAGGTGAGGCTGATCGTAAAATGTTGAAAATGGCTATCAAATCATCTGTTGGTGCTCAAGTCAAGAACCGTGTCGTTGCACACGATGTCATCCAAAGATACAAAAAC
The DNA here is from genome assembly GCA_025399235.1 of Backusella circina FSU 941. Classification (NCBI taxonomy): domain Eukaryota; kingdom Fungi; phylum Mucoromycota; class Mucoromycetes; order Mucorales; family Backusellaceae; genus Backusella; species Backusella circina. The sequence goes on from MU622247.1 coordinate 400,558, forward strand.
AAGGTTGAAAGTTTGGCACCTCAAATCAAGGAAGTTTTAGCTGAAGAAAAGGAAGAACGCGCCCTTCGTAATGCAGAAATGCAAATCAAAAAGAGTGAAAATATGATTAAACACGGCGATGAAATCTACTCGAGACCTGCTAGAACTTGGTTCCAAACAGAAAAGGAGAAGAAAAAGGCAAAGGATGTTGGTAAACAGGATTACAAGTCTAAATTTGGTATTGGAAACAATGACACTGAGAATGCCAAACCAAAAGAGGTGTGTTGCATTATATATAAAACACTCTATTTGTTTCTTATTTACTAACTATGTTTCTATATATAGAAACGTGATAAATATGATGGTATGAGTCGTCGCAAGAGAAGACGCTTACAGAGTATGGAAGATGATGATACCGAAGGCGATGCTCGTGCACAGAAAGCAGCAGCCAGAGCTGTAAAGAAGTCTTCACGACCTGCACCAATGACTAAAATGAGAGATAGTAAAAAGAACACCACCAAATCAAAAAGGGGTGGTAAAAAGTAAAAAAAAAAAACTGTATTTCACCAAGCAAAAAAAAAACCACCACCACCATTTATAAATAATAAAGATAGAATCAAGTGTGCATATTGTACAAGTTGTTATGGTTTTTTTTTTCATATATTAATGTGTCAAGTTCAAATTTTATATATCTGCTTTTTTAATGTTCGTGAGATTCCTCAGACTTGACATTGTAACCAATGAGGTTTCTGCGACCGACAATTTCACCAATGAGGAAGAAGGTATAGACCTCAGCAAAGAGAACACCACCCTTGACAGCATCAGAGAAGGACAAACTCTTCAAATTCTTTATCTTCAAGGCGTTTTGAACAGATTGTTGAGCTTGAGCAAATTGGGCACCAGTGGGGAAGGCCATACCTTCCTTAACATAGACTTGCTTGGCGATTTCACCAGCAACCTTTGTCTTGTAAACAATGGGCTTCTGAAGAGCTACATAACGTCAAAGTGTGAGAGAAAGAAATATGGATAAAAAGTCACAACTCACCAATAACTTTGCTAATATAAGTCTGAGCAGTGCCAATCAATTTGGAAGCCATTTTTACTTAATAAATATATGTGTAGAAAGAGAAAGAGAGAGCTGAATAACAATAATAATATTTGAGGCAGGGCGACAGGGCCCGGTGAACCAATATGGCGGTATTTGAATTATTTATTATGACATGTTTGTAAAGGTGACTATTTTTGAATTTCCGTTTTGTGCTGCATGATTTGAACACCTTTTTCTTTTTACTATACAAGAAAGTGAAGTCTCTTTTTACAAACATGTACTGTAACTAAACTAAATCACTAGAATGAATGAAGGATATGTAGTTTTTGTTTTGTTTTTTTTTGGTAACAAACTTACAATAATTATATTAGATAACATAATTGGCCACCTTTGGGCTTTCTGTACACATTGAAAAGTGCACAAACTTCATCCTATTCTTCTATATTCTGAGATTATCACACTGTGCCACACTATTTACGAAATAATAAATACAAGAAATTTGCAATATATTTATTTTAGCTTTTCTATTTTCTTTTCTTTTTTTTTTTTTTAAAAAAAAAAAAATGAATAGTTTTCCTAACGAGATTTTGTCAAATATCTTTCGTCATCTCCATCTCTTGCATAAACTTGAATGCATGCTTGTTTGCCACCGATGGGAGCACATTTTGCGTAATGAGAGTTTACTCGACACAGTTCCGATCACTAGTTTTATGATGCTGAACCGATTTCTAGAATTGCTTCGTAAACAGCCTTCAAGAGGAGCGCAAGTAAAGCAGTTATTACTACATGATTGCTTTAGTAGGGATGCAGACCAGGTCTTACCATTTCACCTCTTTTCCAATCTGGAATTCTTCTATTTAAATACACCTAAAAACCATCTCTACATGAATATTCACTATCTTGGTTTTCGTGGTGAATTTCTAGCAAGACTACGAGATTGTATTCAGCACATTGCCGACTATTTTGACTCTATTTTTATTTGGGATTTATTAGCTTCTGGTACCTGCTCACGCCTCTCAACAATAAAATTGAACTTTTTGCGTAATAGTGATCCCAGCCAGTTTTTTGATCTGCTGTCAAATGCATCCGCATTAAAAACACTCGAGTTAAGAGGTTTTCGGTTTAATCTAGCTCATTTTGAGAAAATACATACAAATACACCCTCTCTTTCTTCTCTTCACCTCAAGGAGGGGTCATTTCAGCCGGGATCGTCGTTTTCAGATGATATCAGCCCAGCTAAAAACATGAAAAGGATAACGTTGTCCATCTCCACATGTACAGATAGATCACTGCTTGCGCTAATGAAATACATTTGCAAAAAGTATCCTTCGTTATCTCATTTTAGTTATCCCGTATACAATGACTTTCCTAGGATCATTGATCAGATTTCAAGAGAAGGAAGTGTCCAAAACTATAAAGATGGATTGTCACTTCTACTTCACACCTTTGGTCCTCAACTTAATCAACTTAGCTATAGTGTCGTTCAGCTTGGACAGTATTACTTTGAAGAGCTGGATGAATATGGCTGCCAAATGCAAACTTTGCACGGCTCTGTGGATTGTTCCATGGTCCTTTTTAAAAGACTATTCGATCGAATACCTCCATATCAGTGTAGCTATATACAAAAGCTTGTGTTGTACAACTTGGAAGATTTTAATCTAGAATTACTGCGTGATATGGCGGTTCTCAAGAGCTTGACGCTTCGATATAAAAGAAATAGCAACAAAAACAGACCAGTAGTCAATTTAAACCATCTTTTGGATACTTGTTCAAACACCCTCAGAGAGCTTGAAATATATGGTGTTCGCCTAGAGTGTGATGATGACCCATCATTAACATCTACAAAACTACCATTTTCAATCAACAAATTAAAAATAATATCAAGTGAAACATCCTCAGCATTTGACACATTTATTCGTTACTCATGCCCAGTTCTTCGATTTCTGTCTCTGATCCACAGTTTTCCCAGTAATGGAAAGTTAATGCTGTATTATCACAAACTAACGTGCTTGGAGATAGAGACTGCATATACAAATCAGAGTGATGGAAACAACATTTTAGTGAGGACATCCATCGATAAAAAACGATTATATCCTATAAGAGAGAAGAAATACTATAAATATATTGCAGAGCATGATCCTGATGGCTACAAGTTCCTCTTAAGCAAAAGACTCGAGCCACTGTCTAATATACACCAAATGGGGCTATTTATTTCAACCGTTGCATGTCATTCGATTGATGATTTATATATAAATGGGTACACTGTATATTAATATGGATGGATGTCATTTTGCTGTTTTATATATATGTATATGTATTTATTTGTTGCTAATAATGATGATTTACAAATAATAAAATAATGTCTAACTTTAAAAATTAATGCTATAGTGTAACTTGTTTCATGGGGATCGACGTAAAATCAAGTATAGTTTCTGTTTTGCCTGCACCATTCAATCTACTACCATCGACCAACAGGCTCAATATATCATTAAGAGTCACCATACCCAGTAAAGAGGGTTCCATATCTGTATCAATGGTAGCAGATGAACTAGACTGTGACACCCCTTCTTCCTCTTCGATCGTGTACTTTTCTGATATACTATTAGTGTAAGTGGTCTCTGATGATGTCGTCATACTGAAGCATGTCTTACAGCCATAGCCGGTGAATTTATACAGACGGCAACGAAGACCATTTAGATGCTTTTTTAGTTGGGTTTCCTGCACTATTTTCAGCTCGGTTTCCTTTTTAAGACGCTCTTCTCTACAAAACTGAATATCCTCTTCGGTACGATATACCAGTGCCACTTGATTTCTACTAAAATAAAATCATATATATGTTTATATTTCTAAAACTCCACAAGGTTTTCTTTTAAAAAAAAAAAATATTTGTAACCTTTTTTTTTTACCTATTCTTATGAAGGAAATCATCAAATAATTTTATTGTACTTGTCCTTGATGAAACGGATGTAAAGAGATCCAAGCTCATCCTACCAAGAGGACACTTTAAATCCTTATCTTCCATGCTGGAGAGTGTCTATATATAGATAGATAGATAAGAATTGAGCAGCCATTTTTTTTTCTTTTTTTGCCAGTCTAGGGTGATTTGAAAATATTTTTTTTGTACCTTGATATCGATTACACCGAGTATCCGGATATCCTTCACTTCCTCATCTGCATGCTGATTTGCATATACAAATATATGTGTAAATCCATTTAAGTTATATTGGGAAGTAGTTGTTCTATCGAGCACTGTATCTGAAGGCAGCAGTAGCATATCGCTAACAGGTGTCATGACGTGTGTGATGGTGCGACCTTGAAAATCCAAGATATTTTGAAGCATATTGGCTGTTTCATGTCGAAGCGATCCCTTCTCTTGCTTTGAGCTATCATGTAGTTCAACAAGTGCAGAAAGTTCTGTTTATATATATTGTTTGAGATTATGATTTTTATAGCTTATTTTTATATATATATACCTGGCGCAGAGTATTTAGACCCTGCATGTGCCCCCAAAAGTGAATCTAAAAACTTTGAAATGGGCCATGCAATGACAAACCAAAAGCCTATCAGTACACGAACCGGAAATGCAAATGCGGCACCGATCGCCAAGCTGTGCTTTGTAAAGATGGCTTGTGGTATAATTTCAGAGAAAAGCACAAGTAAAGCGGTAGATACAATAACGGATATAAAGCCTGATATTTTCAAAAATAAATAAATAAATAAATAAATATAAAAATAACAAATATACATATATATATACCTTTGCTAAATATACTATCAAATAAGATAGGCAATGTTTCATTTAAAACTGTATTTGTTAACAACATGGTAATCAACAGAATATGGCCGTTTTTTCGAATAGGAATTATTCGCGATGCATAATACTGCTGCTGGGTAGTACCAGCAATTTGAAGAATGTCAAGATTGGTGGTATCAAGTGTCATCTGTAAAATATATATGCGTGAATTATTTTCATTTTATAATATAATGGGATATGTTCATATTTACCAAACCAAGTGTAAGTCCTAAAGGTGTGATATTAAAAAAACAAGAAATAAAAAAAAAAGTTTAATTATTTTTAATTTATTTACCAGCAACTATGCCGCTCAGCATGATCAAAAAAATAATGGCAAGAATTTGACCCCAAAATCTTGCAGATGAAGGACTCAGACTTTCTTCCGTCTCCTCTGCAAATACATTACCGATAGCAGCAAAGGTAATGATGAAAAGTGAATTACGCATTAAAAAAAAAAAGCAATTAGTATAATAGAAAAAAGAGAGAGGAATAGAATAGCACCGAAAATGATGAAAAAGTAAAGAATACTAATTTGAAATCAACAAACAAGTAAAAAGATGATTATGAATAAAAAAAAAACAAAGAAAGAGAAATGATAATAAAATAAAATAAAAAAAAATTCTGCTCTTTATATATATAATGATAAAAACGCACACTCCCGAATATGACAAGTGTAAAAAAATGAACCAAAATATATTAAATAATAACACGAATAGCAGTAATTGCAATCCTTTTTTTTTTTTATTCGGAATCAGACACAACGACTTCCTTCAACTGAGCAATCCAAACAGCAACACTCTCAGCTGACATTGGTAGTTTCTCTAGCTTGTCAATTCTTCCACCTGGTTTTGATTCAATATCCACTCGTTGTAGAAACATCTTGTATTGTTCAACAATACTAATCTAATTGTATTATATATATATTATGTATTAAAATCATTATTGTTGTTGTTGTTGTTATTAAAATTCTTTTTTACTTCTATTGGTTTCATTAATATTTGTTCCATTTTATAATCGTTCACATAATCTCTTAACCGCTTAACAATAAATTTAATTCGCTCTTCAACTGCTTCCATAAACTGATCAGTTGCCTCTTGTACATCTCCTATTTTTATTATTTAACTTGATATTATTATATATTCAATCTGCTATGTATTTTACCTCCGTTTAGTGATTTGGATTGGTGAATGTCTTCATCACTTGTTTTAATTTGAGCGGGTAAAATTGCAGATAACTAAATGCTTATTTGTGTATTTATGCTAACAATAACAACAATAATAATAAACTTACCTTGATCAAAAATGCCGTTAGTGGCTCTACTGCACCATCCACACAGCTATTGATAAACTCTTCACACACTTTCTTGATTTGATTATCGATTTCTCTTCTCGAGTCTAAACTGATCTCGACAACGCGAGGCATACCATTTTGGGCCAATCCGATAAGCGCATTTGGATTGAAAATGAGTGAACGTTGTTGTTGGAATGTGGATAATGAATCTTGTTTTTAGAGAGAAGACATATTAGAATCATTTGCTTTTTTTATTTTCTCTGCTTTTTTTTTTTTTTTACCAGTGACATGTGAAAAATCAAGCGCTTTTCCTGCGTGAACGAGATTGGCTTCAAATGGTGCAAGTTGTTCTTTTAACACCAAAAGATTTTTAATTAAAAATAACTCGCCATCCAACCGGGACTGTAAAAAAAGAAAATAGATAGATTAGCATTTATCTTTTTATCATTTTCATTAATCTTTTTTACCTTGGTCGAGGAGACGGTCTTGCTTGCCTTTAAAAGTGTCTCGCTACACAAAGAAACCGCTTCTTGTGCCAAGTCCTCAAAAACACCGGTCTACATTAACAGGTAAACAAATAAAAATAAAAATATATATCTCAAGCAAAAAAAACTAAACTTACTTGAACACATCGGTAAAGTTTTGAAAGAATCCATAATGTCTTTTGTAAAGTAGGGAACCATCCACAACTATTATCATTCCCATTGGCAAGCAGGTTGGATCTTGCGGATTGAATAGAGTGGGTATCGGATGCATCGTCTTCAATTGCCAATGTAGCAGCGGCATTGTTGGTACTATTGACTATTTTATTGGCTTTGGATGTATCGAGTACAACTGAGGATTTTGGTTGATCTATCATCACAATATCATTAATATATCATTTCATTGCCTCTTTCTCTCTCTATCTTCTAACCTGCATTCTTATGAATCTCAAAGTCTTCGGATTTGGACTGATAGTGTTGAATATCATTTTGGATAAACATTTGTGCTCTAAATACAAGTCTTCCTTGTGTATCTTCCATGATGTTTTGTATCAGATGCCCAAACCTAACTTCTCTCTTTTCACCATCGCCTAATGAGAGAATTTATCTTTCTTAAGTATGCTATTCTATACAAGTTTATATAAACTATACCAACCAAAGTTATTCTCATCCTGCATAACATACATCAAAAACACATTACAAAGTTCTGAAAGTATTGTAATATCATTTTCATGAATAATGCGAGGTCGAAGATAATCATACAAATGGCTTGTTAAAAGATCCAAGTAGTTGCTTTTTTTTTTTTTTTAAAAAAAAAAAAAAGTTAGTCTCCTCACCTATTTTTAATGACTATTACTACTCCCACTTACTATAACTCATCTTCGCCCGTATGAAAGAAATGATTAAACAAACTAAACTCATCCGAGCATAAACTCATCATATAAGCACATCCATTTTTAGCCTATATACCCTTTCCTTTTTCAGTACAACTAGGAAATAACGAAATATATATACATCATAAACGCTACTTACAAACTCCAATAAATCCTTATCACTCGGTCCCAATTGCTGTATTCTACGTGAAATGAGTGGACTAAGCAATTGTTGTCTTGTCTGAAAATAGGCATTTAAGATATCCTCATAGAGTGATTGATATCTAAAATAAACAGGGTTTTATGAATTCCTTTTTTCCCAATATATATATTCTCTCTCATACACATACTCTTTATGTCCCTCACATCTTTTGTCTACTTGTAAAGTAAGTGATTTGATGGTGGGTGCAATTGTTCTAAATTTTACATAATACAATGTCATTTGTTTCCCCAGTGTCATGGATTGATCTGCCGTCTTTTGTATACATTGTATTTAGTTTTTATATATAAGATCCTTGACAAAAAAAAACATGTTACCTTTGCATTCACCTGCTTATAAACCTCATAGCCCAAATTCTTTATCGTAGAAACCGCATACATCTTGATCAATGTAATCCCCCTCGTCATGCATTGACGGAATCGCATAAGATATAACTCTGAATCACGATAATTTGGCTATGATAATAATAATGATTTAAATTCCTTATTTCCTCCTCTTATTTCTCTTTTATTTTACATGTTCCTGCATATAACCAATACACTCATCCAACTTGTCTAGCATGGGTATAAACTCCTCATTCAAACAGACATCCTCTCCGGGCGTATTAAACAACTTTGCAATCGGCTCCAGCTGATTAAAATAAAACAATCGCTCGGCAAGTCCATCCGCCAACCGTGTCAGACCATGCTGCTGATCCAAGAGGGTCTCGCACACCTGCTGGATCGAACGCGTACGGATATCAACAAAGGAATAGTCCTTCTCCAATGCATCAAACAATCCACAGGTCGATTCGAGATCCGCCAAGAATTCATCACAGGCTTTTTTATAGATTTCGACCACAGAGAGGTGATTGCGGTAAATATCCTCCTGCCCCTTTTCCATCTCTGATTCCATAACCGCAAACCAGTCAAAGAACTGCTGGAGGGTCTCGATGGGTTTGGTGCTTCCGATATCCAGGGCAGACTGTTTTTCGGCGGCCGTTTCGGCGGCCGTGGTCTCTGCGAGGAGATTGGCGGTGGAGACGGTGTGTTGGAGTGCGTTGAGTTTGGACGAGAGCGCATTGACATTGAGTGAGTTGGATGATGAGGTATCGGGTGTGAGTCCACCAGAGGAGAGTGTTCTTCCCATGGAGGGTGAACCAAGTATTTTGTCGCCAATGTACTATATATTGAAAATGGAGTCAATCTCTATGTATTTAATAATGTTGTTTTTTTTTGTTTTTTGTTTTTTTCGTTCAATGTACCCAGTTTGAAGGTAAAGGCAATTCGACACATGCTTCTTGTAGTTCAAAGACACTTTGTTTTTCCTTTTCGGATAACTGTGTCTTTTCTTCCCACTCCTCTAAGGATATACCACGCGTCATTTACAAAGTGAGTTTTTACAATAATAACGATATATAACTAAAATAAATAATCATTGGAAAAAAAAAAAAAAAAAAAAATAGTTATGTATATATAAAAGAAAATAATAAATGAAAGCAAAATCCGTAATACACATCAAAACTATAAAATCAATCCACCCAATCAGATCGAATGACGCTCCTTCAAAAAACGTATACTCTTCATTCGGAAAAGGCATTATCTAGGGAGAGATCCCCATTGTTCTTCCAAGTTGAATAAAGCAAACAAAAAACAGTATTGTTAACAGTAATATAAAACTTGACATTTGTACAGCTTATTTCATTAAATTCCCCAAGCAACGACCCTAAAACATATAATCTAACTTCTTTAGATGGAATCGATACTGACGATAGAGAGTGTAAGGTCATAAAAATTGTTGACTAGAATTCCATGGGATTCAGGATAGAGGCCTGTGGCGAGTATCCAATGGTTTGGGAATGTGATAGACTTTTATGTATATATAAAATGATGATGAGCAAAATCAAAATAGATAGTAGCATATCTATAAGACTTATGGAAAATACGGGATATATGTGCTCTGCTTTTATACCCTGAGATGCTTTACATATATAGCACAAAAGAGATAGGGTAAGTAACTCTCTAATAAGGATGGTTTAATATAGTATATTATTAAAACTTTATTTGGCTTTATTATTGCAATTATTATTAAATATAAACAACTTCAATCATCATAAGTCTCGTAATCATCATAGTCAAATGCATCATCATTATCGCTACCATAATAACGAGCTCTTCCTTCACGCAGTAACCGTTCGTCATCTGCCATATCTTCCAGGTCCATCTCATCATCGTCGTCATCATCGTCATCGTCTTGGTTATCATCTCCTCCTTGGTTATCTCCTTCTTTGTCTTTTAATTTCTTGGGTTCAGCAGAGGGCACATCGCCTGATTCCTCGACGATTTCACGTGGGCCAGCCAACTCACTAGGTTGTGATCTCTTTAGTTCATCTGTCACCTTCATCTTTGCAATGGACTCGGGTGATTCAAACATGTCATCAAAGACAGCATGATTGATCTTTTTGGATATCTTTTTGGCAGCCACCAACTGCTTGGCAGCCTCTGCTGGTGTGGTGGCGGGCTGGACTCGCTTCCTTTTGTTATTTTTGCCCTTTCTAGACAAGGAGTTGATGCCTTTGTCCTTTTCCACCATACGTCGAATGGCCATCTCCTCCAGGTATGTCTTGTTTGCGTTATACCACACTTTTGTCTTTAGTCTCACCTCGTCGGGTGTAAGAATCATGGCTTCCACTTCATCATCATCAACATCAGAGAAGTTGTCGTCGTCTCTTATGACTCGTCTTTCACGCCCCTCCTCTCCATTGTGCACCAGTTGATTTTCTGTAGCATCGCCTTGCACACTGTTATCATTGCCACTTTTAGACTGTCTATGAGTGTATTTTTCATTTTCTATGTATATGTGTAAATATATAAACATCAAGTCCTTTTTTTTACAAAAAAATCCATACCTAGCGACTCTGCTGCCTTCAGAATGGAACTATCCTCCATCCACTCCTCCATTTCATTTGATATCTCTAATGCATCCTCACTTAGATCAGGATTAAGTAATGCCTTTTCTTCAAATTCCACCTGCTTTCTTGCGATAGACTCAAGTTCCTTTTGTACTTCCTCTGGAAATGATTTATAGCCTGCCACATTACGATGTTCAACCTGAGTAGGACCATCTAGATCCTCCTCCTCCTCCTCCTCCTCTTCTTCTTCTTCTTCTTCTTTTCCCTGGCTTTTAACTTGAGTAAGTTCATCGTCGTCATCGCTACCGTATTCGGATTCCGAATCAGAATCATCTATTTCCTCAGCAAGAACGCGAGGAGGTGTCTTTTTTTTCTCTACTTGAGTAGCCTCTTCATCTACTTTTTCTACATCCATCTCTTCTTCTGTTATCTTTCTAATCTCTTTATTCAGAATAGAATCCATTCGATTCTCAATCACCTCCACCTCCACCATCTCTTCATCCTCTTCCAATTTGAAATCTTCATCCTCTTCATCTTGCACGGACTTCCTCTTTTTCTTTTGCTTTGATGCCAAATCTAATTTAATATGTATTTTCGGTGTTCGCCTTGATGATCCATTGACTGTAATATTCTCTCCAATGGTTGTCTTTCTCACTCTGCTGCTCTTTCTCTTTTTCTTTTTTTGTGGTGATTCAGCAGTATCACCCGCTCGTTTCATTGCTTCTCTTGTCTGTTCGGCCTGCTGCAGTTTACGGTTCTTTGTATAGGAAGGTGGATCTGCTCTTTTGTCTAACCAAACTGTTCTAAAGTCACGAACTGTTAATTGTGCAGATTCTGTTTGATTAAATTCCTTTAATCTAAAATAAAAATGAATTAATTAATAAAAAATAATCAACATGAGCCCACTTATTTATCGTTACCTCTTTTGAATGGTCACATCTGCTACTTTGACAATATAAATCATCTCGCTTACAGTTCTTCTAAATCCATTCATACGAGCAGCAATCAATAAACAAGCACCACAGATACCCGCAGGTCTACGACCACTGACAATCCAATCACGGTCCATACGCTGTGCGATACGAACAGCATCTTGAGCAACTCGCTGGGTATAGTCACCAAAATCCAGTGCAACGGCAAAGCGGGAGATGTAGAGGGAGGGGTCGACGTGGGGGAGGATGAGATTGAGTACACGACATAGCTTTAAAAAAGTGGCACCCAGTGTGAATACATTGACCTGTTTATAAAGCATGGCATTATTATCATTGTCCAACATTATAATAATGAAAAAATACCTGTAAAACATCAGAGAAATCAATCAGCATGTGTGAACTCTTTTCATTTCTGCAAACAGCATAAAGACAGACAGCCGCAACGTGGTCTGTCTTTCTTCCTCGTGTGAATCTATTGACAACGGCCAAATTGTAATAGCGTTGTGCTGATTCACGATAACGTTCCGGGAGACGGGTGGCATGTGCTAGACTGGCAATTTTTTGACGTCCTATGATACATTTAGCTATTTATATAAACTCTTCTTCGTCAAGATTTTACCGTTTTCCAAGGCTTGTTCTTGTCCTTCTCTTCGATTTTTACCAAATAATCCGCCACCACTAATTCTACCTATTGTTTGATATTAGCAAAAATATATATATATATTTTTCTGTATAAATACCTGATTCGCCCGCAAATGAACCTTGTAAAACGGCTTTACCACCCGCTGTTTCTCCAAATGTGATTTCAGATACAATTGTATTTTCTTCAAGTACCTATGATAACTTTTTTTTTAATATTCAGAGAAAAAAAAAAAAAAAAAAGAGTTGGGTGAAATACTTACTGTACCGCAGTTGACACAGAAGGTTGTGCCAGAGGCGGCATCAGACTCTGTTTTGTCGAAGCCACAGATATGACAATGCATTGGTATATTTGAATTTATGTATGTATGTGTTATATATATATGAAGCTGTCACTGACTTTTTATATATTATATGTGAAGTATATATATAAATAGTTGTTTTTGCAAATGCCAATAAATGAAAGTGAACTGTATGTAGTAAAAAAAAAAAAAATCCCTTTTTTTTTTTTTGTGTCTGAATTAAATGTGCGTCACATTACATTGGAACCGGAAAAACAATTGCGGCTCGCACACATACCGCACTTGTCCGGTAAGTCACCTGATTATACAAAATACCATGTACTTTAAAATCACATTTTTAAGAAGTCCTCAATGGTCTAGTGGCTAGGATCCGTCGCTTTCACCGACGTGGCCGGGGTTCAATTCCCCGTTGGGGAAGTTTTTCTTTTTGGGAGTTTTTCTTCTTAAAAACCCCAAGGTATTGATGTTGTAGTACTTTTTAACGTTTTGTTAAGTTCTAAAGGACATGTATTTACATTTAATGAAGATAGTTTTAATTGATACAAAACGAAGAGCAAAAAAAATTAAAAGGTCATGGATCAAGGATTTCATATACAATCGATTGACTTGTAGAATTCTTTTTTTATATATATACTTAGAAAAGCCAACAACTAATCGAGAATTACTTTGAGTATCAATCTTGATGTAAAACAGCTTATTTCGATTTATTATTAAATGATTATTTTCTTTAAAAAAAAAAGAAAGAAAGAGAAAGAGAGCTGCAAAAACATGTAAAGAAACTTCTTTTAATGCATAGTTTGCTTTTTTTTTTTAAAAAAAAAGGAGAGTCTTAATTACTATCATGTGATGCAAATATAAATAAATGTTATATTTCATTGATAACCCTCTTTTCTATATCTCTTTTTCATGAACCCATATAATGTACATTTTCTGTATTATTTTCATTTACCTGACTTGTGATAGTGATGGCATGTTATTCAAACTGTCAAGTTATTTACTAAAAAGGAGTTTCTCAGAACCATTACTGTAATCATCATATATAATACATATTCAATGGTATCTTACCGTGTTTTGAGATACGTGGTATCACTTTGACAGGTTGTAAAGAAGTATGATTGTAACTGTTCATGTTTGGGTGAAAGAAAGTAAAAAAGAGAGAAAGAAGAAGGAAATAGGTTTTCCGCCCCTTATTTGTCCTACAAAATTAAAATGGGTCTTCTTCTGATAAATGAAGTAGTGAATTTAAGCAAGATAGAAAAATCAAATCGACATTCTCCGTAATATTTTTATTACTTACAACTACCTCTTTTATCGAATATTAAAGCATATTCTCTCTGTGGAAAATTAAGGATTAATTTTCACTGAGATAAAAAAAAAAAAGGTAAAAAATAAAAGTTTTTTTTTTTATGAGAGAAAATGTAGGTCTATTTATATGAGAGAATTATAACTGTTGTTTGTTTTGACATAGCTAATTGATGGAATGGATACTATAAGGTCACACCAATCTACTTGCGACAAGGTTGTTTATCATATTCTATTTGGTATATACAGAGGGCTTAGTTTTCACAGTCAAGTTTATCTTGATCAGTGACATAATAATTTAAACAGTCGTAGTTTATGTGGTACTTCACCACACTCTCTAAATAAGTCAAGGTTACCATTTTGGCTCTTTTTCTTTCGATCCACTTTTTCTTTGAAGCGCTATACTGTAATAAACATTAAGAAACAATACAAAAATGCTTAAATAAAGAAGATATATAATATTACTTCCTCTAGCTCTTATTAAATCCAAAAAACAAAAAAAAACAAACGCAAATTGGGTGAAAGTCACCCCAAGTTGGTACCAGAAGCACTGTATACCCAGCATCATGAAATAAAAGCATTCATGCACTGTGTGAATGTTGTGTAACCTATGAGTGTTGATAATAATAAAAAGCAGGGTTTACCGTTCTCATACCATTATTTAGTTGCATTCATTTTAGATTGCTTTTGTGCACGCGTCTTAACCGACTTCTAGATGACTGCTGGTGTACAAGAGAAAGAAAAATGGCTACTTTTTCTCTCTCTTTCTTCTGTTATGAAAGAGACAATTTTAAAAAAAAAAGTCTGCTTAAACAGAACTTTGAAAGAGTGATTAAAAAAACTTCCTAATTCATGTCCGTGTATTGATTATAGTTAAGCTAATGAAACAAATACATATGTTTCATTTACAATCTGATAAATATCTTTTCCCAGGAACATTACGTCAATATTTTCCTAATCCCCCGAAGAAATTAAATATATATAAAGAACGCGCTTTTTTTTTTTTAATTTTACTGCTTTTCTTTACTTTTTATTATTACTCAAAACTAAAAATCAAAATGGTAAGTGTGCGCGCATTATATATAGTAGAGAGAGCCTTTTGACTCACCATTTACATAACTAAAAGGTCGCTGTCGGTGATACTATCCCCAACGTAACTCTCAAGTACGCACCCTACGATCCCAACCGTGACCCCCAATCCTGTCCCGTCCCCGTCGCCATGGACCTCCACAAGGAACTCAAGGGTAAGAAGGTCGTCATCTTCTCTATCCCGGGCGCCTTTACGCCAACTTGTACCGAGACACACGTCCCCGGTTTCCTCAAGAGCGCGGATGCCATCAAGGCGAAGGGCGTTTCTGAGATTATCTGTGTTGCCTCTAATGATGTCTTTGTCATGGATGCGTTTGCCCAACATGTCAAGGCCAAGGATAAGGTTGTTTTTGCCTCGGATGGCGGATCCTCCTTCTACCAAGATTTGGGCCTGACCTTTGACTTGACAAAGATGGGCTTGGGTGTGCGTGGTAAGCGCTTTGCAATGATCGTGGATGACCTCAAGGTCACCTATATTGGTGTTGAGGAGGGAGGCGATGTGTCTTGCTCTGGCGCTGATGCTGTTCTTCAAAAGTTGTAAATATATGAAAGAAAAAAAAAATGCATTGAGAAATAAAAATAATTCCGTGTTTATTTGTTTTTATTTTTGGGGCTTTGTGTTTAAATTAATGTGAGAAAAGTTTATATATATATTCGGATTTACTTTTCTTGTCTTCCAAATCTACCATTGGGTTGCATACCTTTTCGTTGTATGCTTTTTAAATATCTTGAAGAGGCCAGTATGCGTTTTGTTCCACTGTTTGAATGGCTTAATGGGTATCTTGGTCTATAAAATTTCTCTGGAACATCCATGGAATTTATTTCATACTCTTATTGCAGTTATGTAGTCAACGATGGTGAGTAAAATATATAAACAAAACAAAAAAAACAAAACATTACCTTGGCTTCTAGAATCCAATGAATCTAAAGAGACGACTGAATTTTTGTAAATTTTCCTTCTTGTATTAGCAGTACTATCAATATCCGTGTCCTCGTCATCGCCATAATGATAGCAATCATCATTTTCTTCCAAGTTTTCAGAGATGATGGTTGGATCAGCCAGAGCTTCTTGCATATTCTCCGCATAATGTTTTCGAATATCCAAACTTGCATCACCTAAACAGTTTGGATGATGGCCAAACTGTTTTGGACCGCTCCCCACCTGACCAAACCGCATCAATTTATTCGAACATCGTAGGAAGAGTCTCTCAGAAGATTTATCCTCTGTGAGCGAGGAGCTGATGGATAATATAGAAGAGCGCGAAGATTCGAGTCGATCAGGTGATAGATAGGTCTGTTTTGATTGCATCTGGCTACTACTTGTCGTCCAATCCGAAAGACTTTTATGCATTTTATTCAATGGGTTTCTCTTTGCACTCGAGGCCACGGTATCCAAACTATAGATTGAGTTCCTTTCTTCAAACATATTGGTAGAAACAAAAGAAGATTTACGCGACGCCGCTGCCTCTGTATCTGCAAAATAACTGTCTCTACATGAATCGTGTGAGCTCTTGACAATGGAGGATGTTTCCATGTCGAGCGGTAAGAACGAGACGATAGGTGAGCCGAGCTCCTCCTCGTCTTTTCTCTGGAAATTTTCTTGCAAGAATAGATGACTATTTAGAGATTTAGAGGTTGTATAATTTCCAGGTGGAGGGTCCATTGAGATTGGATGAACTAATGTGATTGGGAATTCGGCTACTGCTGTTGTTCTAAAAAAGAAAAAATATTATCTTTTTTGGTGTTCAAATTCATGTATATATATATATTTTTTTAAGGATGATTATTGTTACGTTTCAGGACATGATAATGAAACTTGGATGGCAAAGGAAACTTCAATTAATTTCTGACTACATATGGTTACTTGATCATTCTAAAGGATAACATTATTTATCTCTTTTTTTTTTTTGGTTCATGCATACTAATAATAAGGTAAACTTACTGGTGAGTTTAGGGAAACAATTATTTCTTCATCTATCTCTCCAAAAAGAGGTTGCCACCAATCCATTTTGGACAATGAAACTTGAGCCACAACGTCGCATGTTGAACTCAGTGGTAATGTATTGTTTTCTGCAATGGCCGCTTTGGGAAACGTATTTTGTTTTCTAATCAGTTCTAGTTTGATATCACTAACCTAATTTTTCTTGTTGGTAAAAGTGTACACACACACATGTATATATATACGAGTCATTTTTTTTTTTTTAAAAAAGAAATATTAATAATTACACTATGATAGCTTGAAGTCTGTAATTTAAGAGTTATATATATCGATGCACCAGCCATCCAAATGGTTCGGGGTATCAAAGAATCTACCGAAACACACGTATTGAATGAAGGTTCTCTCCATATCTCTATCGACTGAGATTGCTGACTATAAAGGTGTACATCGGCTAATGACATTGACACACAATTAGCATATAAGGTCAATGGACGAGTGGCAATGACATATTTGGAAGGTGTTTCTTCGGCATTTTCGGAAACAGAATGTGTAATTTCACTATAAAAAGGTAAAAAATGTAAATAATAAATAAATAGATAGATAAATAAATAAATAAAAGACCTTTCTAAATAATATTTAACAGAACCCTTTCTATCATAAAAAGTACCGCCTAATTGACTTGACAGGGGAATAGTGAAAGGAACATTGATTTTATTATCCTTCAAAAGAGTCGATAGTGTATTTTTATCGACTAAAGTGTGCTGCGTATTTAAAAAGTTATAATTATGAAGAGTTTGAGAAGGGTTGTTTGGATCAGTGACAACTAGATGACTATTGTTATCAGAAAGTGTGTGTGTGATATATTACCCTTCGTTGCGTTTAAAAAATAATGATGATATATTACCTTCTACTCCTATTAAACGAATGCAAAGTGATTGAAATCCACTGAGGATGTGAGCTGACGTTTGAATTACAACAGAACCTGTGAGTTCACCACCTGCCACGACGTACGGAGATTTCAAAAATACATCATTTCCCTTTTTGCATAACCAAGCTGGTCGTTCATCTCTTTCAGTATTTGAACGATGGTTTTTTTTTAATGTTGAGTTACGTGTGAGTCGTCTAAATAAATTCCCAATTGTATTCGCTTCTTGCTGCTGTTCCTGAAGTATAATTCTATTTCTGGTTGGAAGAGGCAATGGTAGTGTTTGAATTGTTGCATGCCAGAGCTTTGTGGTACACAGAGTGGCAGATATGGAGTTTTTAATATCTTTTTGTTTATCTGGGTGAGTAGAGGGTGTGGATGCACTTCTTCTTTGAGGTAACATTTGTGGATCCAACATTTTTTAAATTACAATGGTAAAATTGCTATTTTTTCTTTTGTTTTGAGTATTTAGTTTTTAATAAATATAAATAAATAAATCAAAAAAGATATGCAAAACGAACAAAAGAAACAAAAAATGTGAAAATAGGAAGAAAATAAAATAAAAAAGATATTTATAAAAGGAGCGTGTATAGAATGTAAGAAAAAAAAAAAATAATCCGAAAGTTTTTCGTTCTTTTTTATATATAAATGAGATCCCCCTCAAAAAAATGCTATTAACAAAAAGTCAAAAGTTATAACGCTGACTTTTCTATATCATCGCTAAATAGTTCAATTGGCGCCTGTTGTGACCTTTTCAGGTACGCAAACGAAACCAGCGTTGTTTCAATAGCAAATACCGCAATAATGGCATATTTCAAACCATGGATTAAACCAAATAAAGCACAACCAGCAGCATCATCCTGTTGTAAGCACAACATACCATCATCACGTACTAAATCTGTTGTCTTTGTATCAAACACAATAGAGAATGCCCAACTCAGTGCCAGACCGAGTGGCATTAAAAATTGACAGATCATTTCAACAAAAGGTGAAGCAGCACCTGCTTCGGTCTGAACAGCGGCGAATGGACCAGTTGGACTAAGCAATACAAAGAGAGGACAGAAAATAGAGGCCTGGGCAGCCACTAGTGTTGATATCAATCTACGGTCAGTGATTGATTGTATTATCCACATTTTACCACCCTCCTGCTCGTCATCCGACGCATAATCAACGCCAAGTGGAATTGAGTGTGAACTATAGAGACAGAGTGAGCCAATCACAATGGTTACAGCCATAACAAGTGATGCAAGGCGTGTACAATAAAGTAAGGTGAGTATACGAGACATTAAAGGTAAGATAAGGGAAATATAAAGAAATAAAGGAAAAGAGAAGAAAAAAACAACAATATTTGAATGCATTCGTTTTATATAACATATCAAAATTGGAAAGAATATATTTTAGACAACATGCTCAGGTCAGGATCTAAACATTTCCGGATGACCGTTCACTTCCAACGTCACGTCCCTTTTTCCCAAACTAATCTGTGTTCGTAGCTTGAATTTTCTCCCTTTAGTGTTCTCTCTCATTCTTTTTTCTTCTTTTTTTCTTCTTTTCAACCCTTTTTTTTCGTTTTTACTATCACTCTTTTCCTCTTTGTATATCTGTTCTTTGTATAATAATACACCATTTTTTTTTTTTTTTTTGTCTTGTAATAACTTTATTATTATTATCCAGGAAATATGAGTGCAGAAACACAGCAAAGACCTTCGGCTTATTGGTGCCATATTTGCAGTGCAGAAGTTCCTATTTATATGGCTCCAGATCCAACCTGTCAGCGTTGTAATGAGCAGTTTATCGAAGAGGTAAAGTAGTTTTAAAGTATTACGTATGTTGTAATTACGTAGACTTCCTTTTATTATTATTATTCGACTCCTGCTTTTTTTTTAATATCTATTTTAATGTTGCATATATAATAATAATAAAAATAATAACCAAAAAAAAAAAAATACAATTAGCTTCACGCAGATGACGATCCTCGAGAATTTCTTAATGACGGAGAGAATAACGAAACTCACCAAGATCATCAGCACTTTTTTCGACCAGAAGGAGGAACACAATACTTTACCTTTAGTTCAAGCACAAGAGAACACAGTCCTGGTGAAATGGAAGACGATGAGATTTTCCGTTTCTTCTCACCTCGATTTTCCAGCAATAACAGCAACAGCAATAGACCCAACAACAACAATGAAGAAGAGGATGACGATGGAGGAGGAGGGGAAGAGAGAAGAAGAGGCACTACGAATAACAACAATAACAATAATGGTGAAGGAGTGCCTCCTAATCCTCAATTTGCCAACCTGCTACAGAACTTTATTACAAATTTTGTGGGTGAAAATGTCGCAACCCGTGGTAGTGCAGAACAACCTTATATATATTTTAGTGGTGATCTAGATAACAGTGGATTTCGGCCTCGAAGTAATAACAGAAGGACAACTACTGAGAGTCATGTTGAATCTGATCATAGTCAATCTACTGAAACAAATGAAAATGACGAGGATATCCCAAATAATAATAATAACACCAATAATAGCAATGAACCCGGAACTATGCCAGAAGGAGGTAATCGACTGAACAGTCTAAACAGGTAAACAAACAAATTAAGCAATATACGCAGGAATATTAAAAAGAGAGAATAGCTTTTTGCAATACATCACAGCATTGACTGGTGGTTCATTTGATGGTGGAATGGTCGGTAATCCAAATGATTATGTCTTTTCTCAGGGTGCTCTTGATAATATTATTACTCAGTTAATGGAACAGACTTCGGGGTAAGCTACTTTTTCGTTTTTTTTTTTTATTATTATTATTGTTTCCTGTTGGTAATTTTAAATACGTATATATATATATATTAGTGCATCTGCTCCTGCACCAGCTTCTGAGCAAGTAATAGACTCGCTTAAACAGAGAACACTAACGGAAGAGGAAGCTGGTAAGTAAGACTAAATGAATGAAAAAAAGTCAGGGTTAATGATACATCATCCTTAGTCCAAGAATCAGACTGTGCAGTGTGCAAGGACTTATTTGAACCGGAAGAAAGGGTGACTGAACTTCCCTGTGATCATATATTCCATGATGATTGTATTAAACCTTGGTTGAAGCTAAATGGCACTTGCCCAGTTTGGTAAGTATATTATTAAGCATTGTTTATTTATTTCATATATATTTATTATTTATCTTAGTCGTCATTCAGTGGCTCCTGAAGATAAACAAGATGATAAATCTACCAGTGATAGCACCAATAACAACAATAACAGTTCAAGTACAAGATCGGGAAACCCAATGGCCTGGATTATGGAAAATGCAATGGGGGCAGTGACTGCAGGTAGACCAGAAACAATGGCAGGTACTTGGCCCTCTCGCGCCTCCTCGGGCTCACAAAGGAATAGGTCCAATAATAACAACAATAACAGTAGTAGCAGCGGAAATAATCAAAATGAAGATTCAATGGATGTTGATTTAGATTAATCTGTATTATTTTTTATTATTATTATATTATATATATATGAAGAAAGAAAAAAGAGCAAAAGGGGCATTTTTATATATATCGTTGGTGTATCATAAATACAAAGGCGGTACTACATAGCATATATTATATTTTTTTAAATGAAAAAAACTTAAAAGAGTGAAATAAATTATCATCCTGTTAAATATGAGTCTACATTGACAGCTATCATTCAATGAAATAGGTTTCAAAAATATACCAAATATTTAGTCATACAGATAACATATCACTGATGTGATCATTTGATAATATCATAACTGACAATGATGATGATGACTATTTGTATACACTATTGGCTATAATTTTTTACAAGTGATATCAAAACAGTCATTTGTATTCATGTGATGTGGGGGAAGAAATAGTCTACCAATGCATTATGAATCACTTATTATTATTGTTAAAAATATGAGAAACTATGCAAAAAGATAAAAGGTTACATTAGCAATATTTTGGTATTTATTAGACAAAAAAAAAGTGATACGAATGCCTCATTTATCTTAGTCATACAACAAGTAGTCAGTCGAGTGTGATTTATTCCTTCAAAGATCCAATATCCTATAATGGAAACTTGTGTAATTTTAAGAGCGAGAAAAAATCTCAATGACAATTGTTTCACTATAATCCTCTGACTGTCAAGTAGTTGGTTGTTATTGGAAATATTGATTTGAAAAAAATAAAAGTATATTGTTTTCCACATTCCACAGTAAATATATTGACAAGAAAAGAAAATGTACAAAAAGCGTTTATATCTATATGCTACTAAAACAAGAAATATGGTTCCTTTTTGGAGCATTTTAGTATTTTTGGTAAATTCAATGAAATGCTATATTATTCCTAAAAATACTATTTTGGATGCTTTATCATTCATTTTCCTTATGATCTGGGGGGCATTGATTATTTTTTAGATTCGGTTATCAAGAATAATACGCATAACAAGTAAAATTGTACTTGTGGGAATGTATTTGCTTACTACTACTTCTTGATTTTAGGTTTTCTTGTAGATTAAACTCTACCTTTTCACGTAAAATACATTGATTCTATATCATAAGTGGTGAATTCAAACCCAAATCGATGCAACTAAACTGAACAAGAAACAATGAACGTAATACTGTTGATTCATTGAGTTAAAAAAAAAAAAAAAAAAAGAAAAAAAAAAGCTTATTACTATTATTAATAATCAAATATTATATTCAATTGCTTGCTGCATGAATCAACTCACAAAACACCGTCTGAAATTTAAAAAATTACCAAAAACAAATAAAGAGAGACGCGTTTTTTTTTTTTTTTTGAAACGCGTCACGGTTAGCGGAATTATTTAAAAAGGTAGTTTGTCGGATGGGAATCTGTCATATTTTCACTTTTCACTCTTTTTTTCTTTTTTCTTGTTCCGCAGTAACTTTTTAAAAACAAAATAATGGTCCAACTTAAAGAAAACAAAGTAATAAAAAATACAAACACAAAAAAGGCAAAGAAATCTACAGTAAAGAATATCAAGAACATTGTTCAAACCTTTGTTGCTGATGATCTTGATATCGAGAGTAAGAGGGTGTCTATTAAAAAAAAGGATTCGAGTTAACCTCCTCTGTTTTTTTTTTTTTGTGAATAGCTGTTATGTTTATGCCCCAAACAGAATCTGAAAGAAAATCATTTATTAATCCCAAAACAAAAAGACCTATCACTCCCTTTCAATACAGAGTCTATGATTACTGTGCTCAGATTCCAACTGGCCATGTAAGTACTTATAAAGAACTGAGTGATGCCCTTCATTCTGCACCTCGTGCAGTAGGCCAGGCACTCAAGTTGAATCCATTTGCTCCTTTGCCTGTGCCTTGTCATCGAGTGATTGCTGCAAGTCGTAATATTGGTGGGTTTTCTGGTGGTTTTGGTGATTGCCAGTTGGTGACAAACAAAAAGGCAAAGTTAATGAGAGAGGGTTGTGTGTTTGATAATAACTATAACTTTATACATAATGTTGATAAATCAACAATCATGTTTAATGATTTCAAAGAAAAGTAAAATAAAGGACAGCTTTTTATATATATATATATTTATTTCTCTCTAATCTGATTCGGATAATGATTGAATTTCAGTCAAGCAACCATGGCACTTGAATAATAACGTGTTCTCTAAACTATACTTGTTTTTTGCATGAGGTCCAGCACCAATGTTGAATTGGTTTTTCTCACTGCATTTAATCAAACTCTGAATGATTTCCTTTGCTTGGTCATACTCCTTTCTGATGATCAACATGCGAGCTTCTTCATAGCGAGCAAAGTAGTAGATGTAGTGATCCAATTGAATCTTGTCTGCATTCTCCATTACAAAGTCAATAGATTCCTTGTGAAGTCTTTCCCATTCCTTTTGATCGCCTTCCTTTACTTGTACAATCAAGAGTCGAAGTACCATCGTGCGTAAATAGTGACAGAGGGAGATATCATCGTAGTAATTGAGTGCTTCCTGGTGTGTTGTTTCCTTTGTTAAGCGATCAATTTCGGTTGAAATACGATCCAAATTATGATGCAAAAGCTCGATAGACATGAAATCAAAGGCACTGAACGCATTCAAGGCTTCCAAATCAGGAAACAAGAGTCTGTTGTTCTGACCAAGAAACTTTCTGGCCTTTCTTGCAATGAATTTCTCAAGGGGGATCGATTTACCAGCAATCTTTTGTTTAGATCCATTCACTTTTTTCATCATCTCAACCGCTTCCTTCATGTGTTCCTTTTGTTCCTCCGAACCCTCTTGGTCTTTTTCCGATGCTACTAAAAACAGAGAAATGGCCTGGAGATAGGTATAAACTGCCTTTGACCAATTACTTTCCGCATAAAGTGTGGTGTAACAATCGGAGGCAGCTTTCCAATCTTGCTGCAGTAAATTAATAAGTCCCAGCTCCCAAAAACACATGTGTTGTAATTGCTTCCAATCCTTTTGTGTGTCAATGGCCATCTGGTACTGGCTCTTTGACTCTGATAACTGCCCTTTAGATTCCAGTTGACGACCGGAAAAGTAGAGAAAGAAGACACCAGTAGGATAAAGTGTCAGGTTGTAAGCAAGTACTCTCTCTGCTAGTTCCTCATTGACATCGGAGAGTGGAACCAGTTTTGACATGATGATGTGGTACATCAATAGGGTCATATCACAGAATTGACGACGTAAACCCTCATCAGGATCTTGAGTCGATGGTAATTCTGACAAGGGCAATCCGCTATATTCCTCCCAACCACCCACCGATTCTAGCATCTCCATACCATAAGGTCTATCATTTGTAAAACCAATGAATTGTGCGACTTTAAGCACCGAGGTGGGGAGTAAAGAGATCATAATGTTAAACAGGCCGATACCAAGTGCAACACCTGATGTGAAGTGATCGTCTAATTCATAGGCTGATACATCCTTTCCCTCCAGTGCTTCCATTCTCACCTGTTCCATAAACTTCTCCAAGAGTTTGTATGTGTTGTAGCTCTGTCTTACATGAAGGCCTTCTCTTAAAAATGAAACAAAGCTCTCGTCATGAATGATGGAAAGTAATGCTTTTAATAAATAAGCTTCTGCATAGACTAGTTCCTAACAGGTATTAAAATACATCAAATAAGTAAATAAACAAAATATATAAATAAATTAAGGAGAGAAAAAAAAAAAAAAAAGGAAAAAAGGGGTCCGAAAATAGCCTTATACTTACAGCGTGTCTATGCAGTCTAGACATAGATTTAATATCGATCGTACTACCCTTTACCCACGACGTAATGTTACCCAGCCAGCTAGAGCCTTTTTGACGTAAACTATCGGTGATCTGAATGGTCTCCTTTAATGAATCAATAGCACTTTCAATATCCGACTGTTGAAAAGTCATCATGCTCTTGAGAAAGAGGATGAATGAATAGCCTATAGAATGATACATTGTCTCGCGACGTTTTCCCTCGAGAATCTCTTGGGCCTCGGGAATACGAGAGCTCAAAAAGAGATCCATTGCCTTGCGTACTTGAAGAATGTCTGAATATAAGGTTTGCTCGGCCTGCTCGTATTGTTTGTTGCTTAGCTGCGATACAGCCAAGGGTTTGTCTGGAGACTTCTCGGATATGCTTTCACTTGAATTTGGCAACAGGGCTGTCATTGAGTTTCCCATTTTGCTAATGCTGCGTAGTGACATTGAGATGTTGTTTGCACTTTTGGCAGCTTTGTCAAGTCCATTAGGACGATTCCTAGTCTTTGAGGAAGTTGAAGATGACATGCTGGGAAAGGAAGGCATGGGAGATAAAAAAAAAAAAGGCTAAAGGAAAAAACAAAAAAAGGGAAAAAAAAGAGGAAAAAAAAAAAAGAAAAAAAAGGAAAAGTGAAAGAGGAGGAAGCAAGTGGAAGGGGCCTGAAAGAGTAAAAAAATATAAAAGACTGCCAAGTGAAAATAAATTACTTATTTTATGTGCAACAATTGATGTATATATTTCTTTATATATTAAAGGCTGTCTTTGTTCATCTGTTTTTATACAATCAGCACACGTTTTTTTGCATTTTACACATTTTAGATGAAGAATAATGCCTTTTGCTGCTTATGCTCAAAGCATAATACTGCTTTTAACTAAAATTGTCGACTCGGCAACTTGTTCACTTAAATAATGACAGGGCCACATATGATAGTAAACATTCTACCGATCTCCGAAAATAAATAGGCTGGTTGACGCACTGGAAAAATAGCTACACAGCTCCCTTTAGACCGTCTATCCAACGAAAAATGCTTAAAATAGCAATGAAGAAAAGAAAGCCTTATTTCCAAGAACACAGTTCATTGGGTTTATTCCATAACTAAAGATAAAGATAAAAAAAAAAAGGATTGCTAATACCAGTTCATCTCAGGGCTTTGTCATCAACCTTTCTTATTCAACGAGAAAAATGGCATCCAGATTTGATTAGGGTTTTTACAGAAAGAAACTTTCGGTGACCAATGCAAGTGTTTCAGTATCAGAAGATTTAGTCGCACGCGTATCAACAACGTTGATGCTATTACAAATAGAATTAAGGTAGGTTACCATACTCATGTGATATGTGAAATAAAAGAAAGATGTTAATGGTTTTTTCTTTCTGTTATTTTTATGTAGAATGTCAAAAATAATATCATCATAAGAGAAGAGGGCATTGTTTAAGCATACACCTTAAGATTTACATCATCCTCATTGTTTTCCACGATATTAATCTGTATACGAGCGATCAAATATACCATTTGAGATTATGCCTGACTTCACTGTGTATTGGTTTAATATGTCTTGAAATGGTATCATGGCACCATCTCAACTTCAACCCCATAATATATAGACATATGTATATCTTTTATCATACGACTTGCTACCCCGCCTCGCTTGCTGTATAATTATTATTAGAGTTATAATGTAATAATAATAAAGAGAACTCTGATATTGAAGAGTACATAATCAACGGAAAAGAATTCTATAGCGCTGTATACATTCAATTCAAAACTAGTGATCATTCCCCTACATCCAATAATCCTTATCGCTTTCTCTTTTGTATATATATAATAAAACAAATCGACAGTACTACACTTAATGTTTTAAGCCAAATTAATTTTTTTTTCTTCTTTTTTGCATTCAAATTTTCCTAGGTTGACTATCTCCTTCTATAAACATGATTTATTCCTGAAGAAAGCAATTGTAATGATTTATAATTGTTTTAAAATAAATACAGTATAACAAATACGATATAGCTCATACTTTTTTTTTTTTTTTTTTTTTAAAAAAAAAAAAAAGATAAATATTGCTTTATATAACAGGTTGGTACAAAATTAATGTCTGGTTTCTATACCCTCAACTTCAAAATGGCATAACTTTATGAAAAATAAACTTTATTAAATAGTTTAGTGCTAATCAAAAGTTAGTGTGTGAAGGAAATTATATGAAGAAATAAGAGGAATCATTATCTGTTCAATTATAGTATTCAGTTTTTACAATTTTTTTTTTATTTAAGTTATCAGAATAAATGGAGAATACATAATATGATTACCAACTTTTTTTAGTAGTTATTATTATAATTTATAATTTTGGTCATTTACTCAAAATTTAACTTTTTAGTTATTGGTTTTCGAGTTTTTTTTTTGGTAAATTTTGATACTATTTAATGATCATGCAGAGACATTTGGTGCTATGAGTGTGGACATCTCCTTATTTGATTTACTACCTTGGTCTATACTAGTGTTTAATTTGACTCACTGTATTGGGTATTTATAGAACTGTTGTGGAAACATGCTCTACAGCAGCTAATTTAAAACGAGAGAACTATATGATTTACTCTCATCAGCATAGCACCACGTCAAGGAAGAGCTGAGTAAACTTATCCGAACACATTACTATCAATTAAGCTACTAATAAAGGTATGGTATTGTAACACACTTGAACAGATTTTAATGATCCCAACACTCAGGTATGTTTATTTTAAGAGTATACTTTTGTTTGGAAGTGACTTGTTTTTAGTCAAAAGTGATCTCTCCGGCAATCGTTCCCCATTAGAGGCTATTTGTCGAAAAAGTATATATTAATAATAGTACTGGCATTTTTGTTGATTGTTATGAATCAAGTAGGATCATCCTATTCACTTGTTTAATTTACAATTGCGTTTCAAGTCTGGTTTATTTAGAAGCAGTCAATCAATCAATCAAATAGTCCGATTTATCTGAATAAAGAAAAGTTTTTTTCTTTTTCATGTGTAAAAAGTCATAAGGTAACTATCATTAAGCTTAGTAGATCAAGTCAAAGCCAAAGTATAATGAAGTAAACAAAAGGTAAACAAAAAATGGCTCAGCAGTTTAACTGGGCTGCGGAAATATTCTTATTTTTGTGTTTTAAAAAAAAAGCTTCTTTCGGCAAGTTGTTTTTGTGCTTCCCAAATGCACTTTTTATAAACCAATTTTTTTTCTTTTTTTTCTTTCTTCTTTTTTACTTTTATACACATTGAGTAGTAATAATTCGATTTTTATCATTATTACTACCATTATATATATTTGTTATTGGTAATAGAAGAAAAAAAAACAAAAATAAAACAGAATGAGTTATAGACATTCCACAATGGTATTTATTTTATATTTAAATATTAATAACACTTTTAGTTTTTACTAATCATTAAATCAACTCAAATTAGGTCGATTCGTTGCCAAGCAACACAAAGGCAGGTGGCAAAAACGACGAAGTATGGAAGACAAACAAAGTTCGACCCAATAAAACCGACGAAGGATGGAAAATGTCAAGTCGTTTACGGCCAGCTCAACTTGCCGATGATTATAAAAGACAGTCAGTTCCTACTCTTCCTTTGTCGGAGCATTCTACAATAATGACAGGCTGGACACCGAAGCCTTTAAGCCAAGAGCCAACGATGCAACCTTTTAATGTTGTATTCCCTCCAGAGCATCCAGTGATACATCATCATCAACCATCTCAACATGAGCACTTTAATGTCACCTATTCTCATGAACAAGTATATCCACCACAGCAACCACAGCAAGAACAATACAATGTTATCTATTCTCAAGAAACATTTCAGGAGCCTTATAATGTTGTGTTTCATCCACCTGAGCACTATACAGCACCTTATCACAGTTCACCTGCATTGAATAATACCAATTATACTCCTTATACGGATGAATATTCAGCTGAGTATCCACCGACTAATGACTATCCATCACATGATTATATCTCTCCTCCTCCACTCCAGCAACAACCATCATACCACGAGCAGGTTTATCAAGAACAGATTTATCAAGAACAGGTTTACCAACAACAACAACAACAACAACAACAACAACAACAACAACAACAACAACAACAACAACAACAGGAGCAGAAAGAGCCAATACAAGAAGAGGAAAAGAAGAAAAATACAGATATGAAATCAGAAGGTAAAGAGATACTCAAGTTTTTTTTTTTTTTTTGGTTTAAAATATATATTAAAAGCACATGTGGCACTTCAAAAAAAAAAAAAAGACAGAGTAGGCCGAATCACAGTTCAGTCAGTCAACTCAGACTATGTCGTTTGGATCAATATTCTACCAAATGACACTGGTCTCTTATTAGCAGAAAGAATTCGCAACATCGCCACGATGCGAACAAAGAAGATTATATCCATTACCTCTCTTTCGGGGAGGAAGATACCATTGGATAACCGTCCCATCTTTGGTAGTTGGATGGATGTTTCTTCATTTCAAGATGGTGAGAGATGGCAGGTGGAGTGGCGTGATAATGATCGTGGTGTTGTTGATCGTTTTATATCAAAATTAGTTCAGGTAAGCATTTTTTATAATTCGTTATTCTTTCCCTGTACTAATAAAAATAATAATAAAGGGACGGTAATAATAATAGTAATAAAAGTGAATCCCCCTGTTTATGCAAGAATCGGTCTCACTATACACAAGTTGGTCTATCTGAGTTTTGAGATACATATATGGTTATACAGCTTTTTTAAAATATAAAAATATGCTTAACTTAAAAAACAGAGAAAAAAAAAAGGTTATTCAATATGTATATTAAAAACATTTAAGAGTTTAATGTGATATCATATGAAAGGTGATATGAATGTAGGAGAAAATAGGACCGACGCGTTTGCGTTTAGTTACTCTTTCGCTGTGTATCACTGTGAATGTATGAAATTTCAAGCGGATATTTCCGTATATTCACTTGTCACGTGTAAGGAAGAGATGCCTGCCCCGAAAGTGGGTAACAAACTCTTTTTCAAATCATTCAAGCTAATCGTAATTCTGTGCAAAAAAAAAAAAAAAAAAGTAATGTTGATAGTCAAAAAGGACGATTATTCATCTTCAAGACCCATAACTTAACAAAATGCCCATTATAACGCATAAATATGCATGTATAGTGAACGTTACTTAGAATATAGTCTTTGATTCACTAGTGATGGTGGTTGTATCAACGATATTAGTGATAAATGGTGGTGGTGATATATATCGAAAGGAAGAAAGAGAGAAAGAAACAAAAAAAGAAGATACCTATGTTTCGCTTGTAATCTGATTTTACTTGTCGGGGCTATTTTGTTGGGTGTGAAGTGGCGTCCCATTTTTTGATATGATCAATTACAAACTAAATTGATTTCAGTTGATAAGATCAGCCCTTCATATCTTTTTTTTATTATTATTTATTAAATGATATTCAAATATAAAACCGTTTTTTACTATTGAGTACTATTAATCAATTAAAACAGCCTATTCATAACGATGTATAATCTTCTTTTAGTGCTTTTTTAAAGAATCATGTTCATGCCATTACACTATCCATACGGACAGAAGTTTTAAAATAAAAGTGACACGTTTAATTTGGGTCCCACCCATGTTTTGACTTTTGTAGTAGATCCACGTGTCGAATGAAAAAGTAGTGATCTTCTGATAGATCTAAATTATTCTGAACCCTTTTTTGATACGATGTCTGCATGAAGGTCTTCGTTTGTCTTTGGTATCAACATAGTCCTCAATAACGGGAGTATACTGCCTCTACAGAATATATTAATTGATCTCTTCTATTTTCCCATAGTTGTAAAGCCACTGGTCACTATTTATATTTTGATCAATTATACATAGCATCGTATCAATAAATATTTACACTTTCTTTTGGTGGAAAATCAACACTATGTTAAAATGTATATTAAATACATATCTTGTACTTCTTTTCATGTGTAAACATGAATGGTTTTTACAGGAGATTATATATGTTTTTGTAGTATCACTTTATTGAACGAATTGAATTATGTTTTTTCTAATTTCTCCTTTCCAATTTTAATGCACTTTTTTTATTTATTTAATTATTATTTTATAAATGTTCTCACATTCATGAAATATATATCAAAAAACAAAAACAGAAAGAAATGAGAAAAGGAAAGCGGAAAAAAGAGAGTAAAAATACAAAAACGTTACACGTCATGCGTAATAGCAGCAGGATGCTTCAGAAATGTATATCAATCTTAGAGTGACCGGAGTAAGAAAGCAATCGTGTGAATCCATCAAAAATCCATTAGCCAATGGATGATGGTTGATTGGAGGGTTTCAGTACATTGTGGATAATACTGAGCTTTGTTTTTATTGGCTAGAATTTAAAAAGTGTTTTCCGCTCATGATTTTTTCTAATATTGAAACAACACTGCTTACGAGAGAGGAGATCGGATTTCGCTAATAAAAATTTGCGAGTCATATTATTTTTGGTGTTCCCCAAAAGATATATAAAGACGCACTTTGGAGCGACCGGGTTTTTTGCTTTTTCTTTTTTTGTTTTTTATACTTCATTAGCATACTCATACTCATATATCATGTCTTTGTCCAACAAGCTCTCCATTCGCGACCTCGACCTTAATAATAAGCGCGTCCTCATCCGGTAAATATCTACAAGGAGATTTTAGTTTGGGGTTTAAAAAAAGAAAAGAGTAAAAGAGGAAGCGAAAAAAAAAAAAAAGATATTGGTGATTATGGTGGTGATATGCATTTATGAATGTAATGTAAATTAATCAAAACTGTTTTTTTTTCGTGTATATAAAGTGTTGACTTCAACGTCCCCTTGAAGGAAGGTGAAATCACTAACAACAACCGTATCGTCCAGGCTCTTCCTACCGTCAAGTACGCTCTTGACCAAGGTGCCGCTGCCGTCATCTTGATGTCCCACTTGGGTCGTCCCAATGGTGAAGCTGTCCCCAAGTACTCTCTTAAGCCTGTTGCCGCTGAAGTTGAGAAGCTTTTGGGTAAGCCCGTTGAATTCCTCAACGACTGTGTTGGTGCTGACGTCGAGAAGACCTGCCAAGCTGCCACTGGTGGTAAGGTTATCCTCTTGGAGAATCTCCGTTACCACATCGAGGAAGAGGGTTCTGCCAAGAACGCTGAAGGCAAGAAGGTCAAGGCTGATGCTGAGGCCGTCAAGAAGTTCCGCGCTTCTTTGACCTCCCTCGCTGATGTGTATGTAAACGATGCTTTCGGTACTGCTCACCGTGCTCACTCTTCCATGGTCGGTGTTGAACTTCCCCAGCGCGCTGCTGGTTTCCTTATGCAAAAGGAACTTGAATACTTTGCCAAGGCTCTTGAAAACCCCCAACGTCCTTTCCTTGCTATCCTCGGTGGTGCCAAGGTTTCCGATAAGATCCAATTGATCGAGAACATGCTTGATAAGGTCAATGCTTTGATCATCTGTGGTGGTATGGCTTTCACCTTCAAGAAGACTCTTGATAACGTCAAGGTAATATATCTTTTTTTTTTTTTTCCAAGTTTGAGAAAGAGACCATGTCTCGGGACATGGGTTTCACTTTTTGTCATTTGAGTACCGAAAACTTACGTAAAATATTACTTTGTTATAGATTGGTACTTCCCTCTTCGATGAGGCCGGTTCCAAGTTGGTTGATAACCTCGTCAAGAAGGCTGCCGAGAAGAACGTTAAGCTTGTCTTCCCCGTTGATTTCACCACCGCTGACAAGTTCGCTCCTGATGCCGAGACTGGTTATGCTACTGATGCCACTGGTATCCCTGATGAATGGATGGGTCTTGATTGTGGTAAGGAATCCCAGAAACTCTTCCGTGAGGAAGTCTTGAAGTCCAAGACCATCGTCTGGAACGGTCCCGCTGGTGTCTTTGAATTTGATGCTTTCGCTAACGGTACCAAGTCTCTCCTTGCCGCTGTCATTGAAGCCACCAACGAAGGTGCCACTACCATCATTGGTGGTGGTGATACCGCTACTGCTGCCCTTAAGTGGGATGCCGGAGACAAGGTTTCTCACATCTCCACTGGTGGTGGTGCCTCTCTTGAACTTCTCGAGGGTAAGGAACTCCCTGGTGTCTCTGCTCTCTCCAGCAAGAACTAAAAAAAAACAAATAATCATGGATGATTCGTTCCTGATAACAAACATTTATTTGCATTTATCATTCTTTTTTTTTTTATTTCTCTCTTTTTTTTAAAAAAAAAACTGAAAAAATCAGTTCAATAAAATATTCTCATTTTGTATAAATTTTGTGTTTCGTTTTCTTTATCATGTCCCACGAGTTACTCAGACCTCGCGCGAATCTCGGGAAACTGGGATATAACCATGTCTTTAAGAAACCTCTAGTCTACTTTTTTATTTATTTTATGAAGCTAGTAGTGAGAATGACAAAATGTGGGGCTATTGGAATATTGTGCGTAAAGATATTGAAATTCTGAGTGTTTTTAATCATGAAAGATAAGTAGTGATGACAGGTACGAATATCGATATTTTTAGTGAACTAGTACCCATCAGTTCCCAGTTACCAAAAAAGGCGTTTTATTTCTTGTTTATGAAAAATGATCTGATTAAATTATTTCAAGTTTATATTAAAATCCATCAAGGTGGCGTTTACATCAAAGACATTTGTTATATATCATAGGCTTTGTTGTTCTCAATCATGTCGTATAATCCTAGTATTCGCCTTTTATTTGACTTCATTTTGAAGTATCTGGTTAAAGGTGTTGATGAATGCGATGATATGACTCATTTAATTCAATATACTAATTTCATCTCGAGCTTCCCTACTTTACATTTTTATAATTTAAAACACCCTTGGGCATAGAAAGGATGTTTAGTTATGTTTTTGATGATATCAGAGTTTTGGTCATCATAGAGACCACTTATACGAGCACGTTTTTTACTTGAATCAAAAGTAAGCTTTCTTATACACTCTATCACAAAAGCTCTCGATTAAACCACTCAATTGGATAATAAATTACACTTGTAAATGAACCTCAGGTCATCAGGACTGTAGTTATAAGTGCTGATGGTACTGCTTATTTCAAGATATTGAGAAAAAATTACAAATTAATGAGAAAAAATAGATAATAACTGAGAAAAATAAGGAGACTTATTGAGAACAGATAATAATTGTA
This sequence comes from Backusella circina FSU 941, assembly GCA_025399235.1. Classification (NCBI taxonomy): domain Eukaryota; kingdom Fungi; phylum Mucoromycota; class Mucoromycetes; order Mucorales; family Backusellaceae; genus Backusella; species Backusella circina. The sequence goes on from MU622247.1 coordinate 434,628, forward strand.
TAAATAAAGACAACCCATAGAGTAGAGAACCAAAGCATGTTGTCAATACCATGGATCAGAAGGAAGTGGATGATAGATAAGATCCATTTAGACGCTTAAACATAGCTTGTGTTACTATTCATTGAGTTGGGTAATAAACTTAGCCCCCTTTAGTCCTCTCAACAATTTGAAACTCTTTCTCATTTTCTTGAAAAAGACAGAATATGACTAGAGTGATTATCAGCTTTTCTTCGTATAGAATTGCGTAAACAGGTTAACCTTTTTTTTTTTTTCATTTATGGCTCACAAAGCCTCCAATTGGTACGAGCGCCACTGAGTGAATACCTTAGTGGACATTTAGTTTGCCTGATCAGCTTATATGATTGGCTTGATCCAAAAAAAGAAAAAGAATCCTAAACGTCATATTTTTTTTTTGTCAAGTCACATTTTAACGTGTTTTTTTTTCTTCTTTTTCTTTCACTTTCTCTCTCGCTCCAAGAGTCAATCGTACAAAATGAGTGTTGTCGACAAGATCAAGGTATGATTATCAACTTATATACAAAAATATTTCAAACTAGTTTTCTCATTTTTATCTATATTTTTTTGTGTTTCTAGGAAATCGAAGTAAAGCAATACTATTTTTTTTTTTCTCTCTTCATAATAAAGACAGCACCAAAGTCGAATACTCATCACTTTTTTCTTTATTGCGAAATAGAATGAAATGGCCAAGACCCAGAAGAATAAGGCCACTTCTTATCACTTGGGTCAATTGAAGGCTAAGCTTGCCAAATTGAGACGTGATTTGATTACACCTTCGAGCGGTGGAGGAGGTGGCGCTGGCGGTAAAGTATTCGAGAAACAGAAAAAAACACCGAGAAAAGAGGAGCTTATTTATGGTTTTTTAATGCTATAGTCGGTTTTGACGTTGCAAAGACCGGTGTTGCCCGTATTGGTTTTGTTGGTAAGTTGGAAATAGTAATAAAACAAAGGTTTTTTTTTTATTAATAAAATAATAAAATAGGTTTCCCCTCTGTTGGTAAATCCACCCTCATGTCTAAATTGACAGGTACTCACTCTGAAGTGGGTGCTTACGAGTTTACTACCTTGACAACCGTGCCTGGTGTTATTCAATACAAGGGTGCTAAGCTTCAGGTAACACACCGTTGAGTGTACTATGCTAACAATGTAGCATCATGACTGACAGAATAAAATGTGTTAGATTCTTGATCTTCCCGGTATTATTGAAGGTGCAAAGGATGGTAAGGGTAGAGGTCGTCAAGTCATTGCCGTTGCCCGTACTTGTTCTCTTATCTTCATTGTGCTTGATGTTCTTAAGCCAATGACTGATAAAAGAATCATTGAAAAGGAATTGGAAGGCTTTGGTATTAGATTGAACAAGAAGCCTCCAGCTATTATTTTCAAAAAGAAGGAAAAGGGTGGTATCAACATGACAAACACCGTTCCTCTCACCAACATCTCTTTTGACGAAGTAAAAGCTGTATTGAGTGAATACCGTATTCACAATGCTGATATTACCTTTAAAGAGGATTCTACCATTGATGATCTTATTGATGTAGTCGAAGTAAGTTAATTATTGTTAAGCGGGAATAATGATTTACTAATGATTGTTATAGGGAAATCGGTAAATAACCGAGATACTCGAGTGAAACAAGAGGGAAATAGTTAATGTTTTTTTTTTTTTTTTTATAGTATTTACATTCCCTGTGTTTATGTTCTCAACAAGATTGATCAGATTTCTATTGAAGAATTGGATCTTATCTATAAGATTCCTAACGCTGTTCCTATTTCTTCAAATCACGAATGGAATTTCGATGAATTATTGGATTCACAAGTCCATTATAGATCAGTTTAAATGGTAATTATTATTATATTTAACATGGATGAAGGGGTGCGTTTTCTTTTATTAATGCAAATAATAGTGCTTATGTTTGGGGATCATCAGTAAAGCATAACCCACAAAAGGTTGGTAAGGAACATTTGTTGATGGATGAAGATGTTGTTCAAATCGTTAAAAAGTAAGTTGTAAGCTTTGGTTTATTGATTATACATTGATGGCTAATACTTTCTTTCAAAAAGGGTTTAAATTTGTACAAACAACTATAAATAAAATTAAAAAGAGCAAAAAGATCGAATATACACTTACAACCACAATATCATATCATTCATCAATGTAATGTTAGATGGTCAATATATAAGAAAACCCTGCAACAATATGAATGATCAAGTTGATGTCTTGAATCTGAGAATGATTGAGTCGGTCCAAACAGAGAGTCGCATTTATGATGTATTTAAAATAGAATTAAATCACTCCTTTATTTTCTGTGACTATTTTTAATGCAAACGGGTACAGAAAAAAAACTGGGCTTTTCACTTTTTGACTGCAGTTGTAAAGCGTAGGCAAACATGACAGATAACGTTAAAGTCATATGGTATTACAATGTTGAATCCTTTTAAGTCACATTGCTCCTTCTCTTTGCTTTTTATTCCTTTCTTCTTTTCATTAACAATGGATAGACTTCCCATCGAGATATTAGAAGAGGTCTTTAGTCATCTTCATTTAGTACAAAAACTACAATGTATGCTTGTTTGCCGTAGATGGGGTGATACTCTGCGTCTTTTTAGCTTGCTTCATACAACAACAATATCAGAAAATAAGATATTTGACCAGTTTATTGAATCGGTACACTCAAGACCATACCAAGGTGCTCAAGTAAAGCGTTTAATACTGTCTGGTTGTCTCAAAAAAGAGTTTGATTCAAGGAAAATATTTACTCTTTTCCCAAATATAAAAGTCTTGTACATCAACCACTATCTCAGCTCTAGGTGCTCTAACAGCAATTCCTCTTCTTCTCATGTACGATCAGAAGTATTGGCCTCATCAAGAAATCAGATCGAGCACATTGCAGATCATGCCAATTCAGAATTCACATTTCATTTATTAAATTCAGGACTCTGCCCCCGCCTTACTACGCTTGTATTAGACTTAATGTATACCACCAAATCCTGTGGCCATCTTGGTGTTTTATTGGTGAATGCACCTTCCTTATTAAGTCTCAAAATACTACGCTCTGATATCACAATGGACGATTTCGAATCGATACATGCTTGCCTACAAAAGCTCGACTCGTTATGTTTAGAGATGGTCAACTTGATCATCAATGATACACCGATTGATATTAATCCAGCTGTCACCGTAAAGACAGTATCGCTGCTCTTTCATGATGTTCATGTCGATTCACAGATTCAATGGCTATGGTACATTTATAAAAAATACACTCAATTATCACACCTCACATTTTCAAACTTTAACAAATACTTTTGGAAACCAGACATGGTAGCAGACATCAGCATAAATGGGTTTTTACCTTTGATTCAAGGTCTTGGAAAGCAATTAAAGTCATTCAAAACACCATCCATACCTCTTGATGTAGGTATGTTCAAGCACTTTGATCAGTCCGGAAGTCAAATACACACTTTAAGCTGTTTCGCCTTGGATGAAGAGTTACTCGTCAGAAGTCTAACACATTCATATCAGCGTCATTATATTCAAAAATTAACTTTACGCGAGATCTTTCCTTTTCCTGTGGAATTATTAGGTCATCTGCCCACTTTAAAGTCTTTAGAGTTGATATATAGATATAACCGAGATGAGCAATACAGACTTAAATGCGCAAATATTCATCTAAATCATGTTCTCAAGATGTGTCCTCCAACGCTCGAGTCGCTTTATATTGAAAAGGCTCTGTTTGAGTGTGATGCCTCGTCGATTGATAGGTATCCTATCAAAAGTCTAACACTTGTGTGTCCGTTGCTTCCAAGGGAAATGGACTCATTTTTATCCAATTGTCTACCAGAACTACGTTCACTGATGCTTAAGGGTTGCGTGCCTTCTGGTGCCACTTTGAATCTGCCTACTCACAACCTATCCTATCTTGAAATAATGACAAGAGATTTGAGGGGAATCGCTTGTATTTCAAAGAGAACACTCAAAGATGATGCAACTCGTTTCTATGTGATGAAAGGAATCGGGATTTCTCTCGATGGACTTGATGCTACAGTTGACAATATCGACTTTTTTGGTCGCATTGCAGTTAAATCAGTGCCATATACAGACATACAGAATTGCACATGCACGCATATTATATGCGCCTCTGTACAGACTTTAATTGTAAACAATCGTCTCGTGTGCTGAGAGGCGGATCATGAGCCCCCTCTCAATATTTCTCATGCACAGTGTTTTTGAGGGAAAAAAAAAAAAAGATTGAATAAATTTAGAATTATTTATTTATTGATAACCCCTCTCAAGCTCTTGTCAACTGTATATAAAGATATGTATTCGTTTACTATATACCATTCACTTTTCTGCATTATTTCATCATTTATTAAACCTCTCCTTTTTATCAACTTCATAAAATAAACAAGAATGATTGATGATGCTTTATATCTCATATCTGGGATTATTCATGTTTATTTATATTTATATTTTTTTTCTATGCATATACTTGGTTTTTTTTTTTTTGGCTTTTCCTTTTTTTTTTTTTTTAAAAAAAAAAAGAGAGGTATTATTTTTGTTTTTTATATTTCTAATTAAAAAAAAAATGTCATGAAAAGATTAGCTTTCTTTGATACTATAAACTATACTTTTTTTTTCTAAAAAACAAACAAACTTACATCTTCGCTCTGAAGTCTCATAACCGGGTCAATTGAATTTCGTAAACCTGCCAAAATACTTTGAAATGCGCCAGTTATACCAATCATGGGCTTAATGATAGCGACAGGTACTGCTCTCATCACCGCCTTTGTGGCATCTTTATTGCCCGAGCTGTGGCCACCACCCTCTGCATAGTGCATGGAGGTTCTATCAACGGCAGAGGCAGGTACTGAAAAGATGGATTGTGCAGCAGAACCTAAATTTTTACTCAGATTTTGATATGCAAACTGGAGACCCTCTGTTATATCGGATGGATTCGAATGCTGCTGCATGATGGCTGGATGGTATCTAATATCAGCAGACGATTCGCTCATTTGGTTATCAAGGTTCTCGTCATCATCATAATCATCAGTGGGTATATCAACACCATATATATCCGTATAAATAAAATGCTCTTCATCCCTGGGCTCATTCGAAATGGATTCTGATGGTTGTTGGGATGGCGAGAAAAAGCCATCGGCATGCTCCAACACAAACTGGGTGCCTGAAGCCACTCGAGAACCAAGTTTGATGGCTTCAATTGCAGTGGCTCTGGCAAAGGACTGTGTTCCCTTTTGAATTCCCTTTATTAATCTTCCGTCTCGCTTGTATTGCTGAACTGGTAAGAGGACCAAATCTGCTACACCAGAACTAAGATTGACAATGGATCGAATGGGGGATACACCTGAAACCATGTTTGGCATTTGGGTATTCATGATGTGGGGTAACCATTGCTCGCTGATACGATCCATTAGTTTATCAAATCCTTTGATACCTGACAGCTTTACATGACTCAGATTCACTTCTGCACTATCCAAACTAAAGAGATTTACAAGTTCTGATAATTGACCTTCTTTGATATTTCCGTAATTAATATGTTTTGCTTTATAATCTACTTTTAACGTGATCGGATATATATCCACATGTTCTATATATATATACAAGTTTTTTTTTTTTTTTTTTTTTTCTTGTTAGTCAAATAATCCAACTATATCGTTTGATATTATTCTATCCACACTTACGGAAAAATAAGTTATTCTCTTCATCCTCCAGATCTTCTGCCACAGAAACAGGAATGGATAGATTGGCTGCAGCCGTTGATCTTAAATGAGATTTATCAAATGTGAAAAAACTAACCAAGAAACTTAAAGCATCTTGATCCACATAGGAGCGCAACGGTAGCAATTTTAATTTAACGCGATGTTCCTGTTGACTCGGTTCTCCTGGTACAGGACGAAGCATAATATCCTCTAGATCAATCATGGATGAGTTTGTTTCACGAGGCTTCTCTGATGCGTCAGGTCGCATGTATCCCAAGAATTTCTTCCACTTGGATGTCTTGATATTGTCAATAATATCAATGTCGCGTACAAGCAAGTTGAACCACATCGCTGTGATATCCCTTTCAGGCATTAAATCAAAGTCAACAGAGATACCCCTTAGTTTAATCTCGATGTTGGCATTCTTTGAGCGTCGTGATGGTGGCGACTTGAAACGTTTTGGATCCATCTCAAAATCAGCCCCTGATGCCACGGGTATTTCTCCAAAACCGGTTTGGACGCGATCCTCGCTCCTTTGCTGCTTGATCGCATGGTTATAGGCTGCCATATCTCCTCTCAGATAGTCCCATTCATAACCATCATACAACTTCCATGTAAAGTTGAGGTTGCGTACACGTACGGCCAGTTTTGCCCGGTTGACGTCCACAACGGATTTTTTGGCGGATTTTTTCTTTTCAACACTGTAATAATCTTCAATCATATTAAAATCCTCCGTCTCATCCAGGATGTGTGTGATGTAGTCGTCTCGATCCTTCTTCTTGTGTTTCCTATGTCGAGCCATGGATGCCGTATTTTGAGATGTTGATGATGTTTGAGCCGACTTTTTGCCGCTTCCAGAAAAGTATTCCTCCTCTACATAACCAAGATCAAATGCATCATCTTCCTCTATTGCAGGTGGCGAGATTTTGGAATACGAAGAACCCGAAGAGGAGGAGGGCAGGTCATTCTTGAATGCGTTTTCTTCAATACTGGAAAACATATCCTCTTTCATCTGAATGACATAGGAAGAGGGTCGCTTCGGTTTTTTCCCCTTGGAAACGGGTGCTGGAGGCGTGCTGTCGTTCACTGCAAAGGTAATAAGGTTAACCAACGTCTGAAATGCATCTGTACTCGTGTCCATATAGATATTGGTGCTGGGCAGTGTGATGGCAAGATCAGGTGCAATCATATGCTCATCTAGTTTAAGGTTGACCTTGAGCTCGATATTCTGGATGGCAAGAATACAGGATAGGCCCATAGTGATCCAGTATTTCTTGGAGTCGGTGGTAGAGTTTCGACTTTCCAGCTTTTCTATTGCCTTTTTCTCATCCAATTCGCGCTTATCGTCAATCACATACAATTCAATGCTCTGCACAAAAGACCTAATTTCAGTCATTGGTTGCCCTGCCAGTATATCCGTAATGACTTGGATACCGTCCAAAATAACAACTGCTCTAGTGGGACTGTTTGCAGGTGCATAATCAATGGATGTATCCAATACATGGGCGTATACTTTGATGAATTGTGTTGGAGGGTCAATGAAAACCATCTTGTAAAGAAGAGAGAAATAAAGCTTTACATGTCAGTATATATTTATCATTTAGTAAAGATAAGTTACCTCTTCAGGCATCTTTTGAAAATCAACAATATCAGTCATAAAATCAATCTCTTTTGTTGCCCTCCAGCATATATTGCATGCGACAATACTTGTCACTTTCTTTTGCTGATTCCTTTCAGGATACATGGAGAGGCGTGAAAACAAAGATACCATGGGTGTATTTCTCTTTGGCTAAAAAGAGAGAAATAAAATAAATAAGATGGAAAGCGTACATCTGATTAAATCTTACCGTAACAGTCTTTGGTAAAGTCTTGTATAAGAGAGGCACATGCTTATTTATATCATGAAGCGAAAGCTCTTCAATATCAAGTGTTGTAATGTTCTCGTTCTATTTTTTTTTTTAACAGTTAGATTCTTTTTTTTTTTTTTTTTTTTTTTTTTTTTTTTTTTTTTAAAGCATATGATACGGATTAGTTTTTTTTTACGTCAAGTTATATCGTCTACCTGGCCCAAATGTTTAATTGCTGCAAAATATCTAAATTCGGAAAACTGTAGACGATAAGTTCCTTTAGGTGTACAATGCAAATCCCATGTGCCTGTGCTCATGACAGCCACAATTGAAAATAAACTCTGTGTTTGAACAACAGCATTGGGCTGTCCTAAACGCTCTTGACTTTGGCTCAGAATACTAGAGCTTCGTCCATACTCGGATCGATTTGTATCAGTAGACGTGGTAGGTTCAGGATTGTTATCTAGTTTGCTTAAAAAGCGAGGTTGCCATAGTAAAATATCATTTTGGATGATTTGTACTTTATCCCACACATTCTTGGTAAGATTCATACGGGTATTAGGAAAGTGACAATTGACAACAAACAACTAATTCATTAAAATAGATTAAAATTAGCTAAGTCTGACATAAAAGGGAGAGATGGAACATATATAAGTTTTTACCGAAGTTTCAATAGTTCTCTGTTTGAATATCATGGCAGATTCAGATTGATCCTCCATTGGCACATGAAACTTTTGCTCACCCTTGAAGTTCTCGTTATGACTTAGATATTCGAACAAGTTCTGTGGAATATCAGAACCAGCTCCAAAATAACCTGTTCTAGCTGATTGGGTAGAGTGTGTATTTGTGTTTCGAATGGTAACCTCAATGCTAGGTGACTGAGACTCATCAGAGAAGAGTTGGTCCTTATTTCCCTTCAAAGTTTTTGCTGTAAACCAACACCTATTTAATTCATCTATCCAAATGTATTACCATCATTATTAACACCACAAACTAAAGGTTTATCTTTTTTTTTTTTTTTTTTACCATTTGCTTCCTTCATGAATACATTTACATAATCCAATTCAATATTTATCTTGGTTGGCTTTGGCTGTGCTGATAGATCGATATAAGTATTGCCCGTCGCAGTTGTATCATTCTCATCTATCGAGCTTCTCCTGTTGTTATCATTGGAAGACCAAATACCCACTACCTTTTTAATATCAACACTCAATTGGTTCTCATGGAATCGATCATTGAACTCTCCTCTCGTACTAATCAGGCTCATATCAGGCACATATAACAATATTCGAATAAAGAGGCACTTGATTCGGATCTTTCTCTTTTGAAGGTATTCATGGGATTGAAGATCCAAGTCGTCATAGACTGTTTGCCCTGATGATTTTTCCTCTCTATTGTTCATTTTCACATTAAGTACTCGCCTTTTACTTTATCTTTTTTTATCTTTACCTTTTTTCATATACAGAGTCGGTCTTTTTCTTTTGTTTACTTAGACCATGGAAAGCATATACATAATTTTCAAGCCGATCAGCTATACGGGGATCCACATGTAGTTTAAATGGCTGAATATCCACATTGATGACCTCTTCGCGCGAAGTGGCTAAGTATCAATAAGAGAGTATGGATGAGTTTATATATATTACAGTTCCTCTTTTCCTTTTTCACTTTACCATCTACAAAGCGACTAAATTCATGCGCCTGTCTCTTCTCAACCCGTATACGAACCATCTCTGACTTATCAGGCAACCAACTCTTGTTCGATGCCACATAAGATGGAAACATATCATCAGAGGAATATGCATTCTTGATGGTTGGATCAAACTCAAAAATGGGAGTATATCTGTTATATTGTGTCTGGAAACGTGTCTGTTCCGAGAATGAAGCATTCAAAGAAGAACCATAAAACATGGAGCCACTCGGTGTCATGTTGTTTGGCGTTAGAATCCATTCATCAAAATGAATATGAGAGATCCCAACATCAATCACAGAAGTAACAGCTAATGCATTTAAGGTATTGCTATAAGAATCCCTCCTCTTGTTCTTTGGGTCTGCCTGAGGAAACTGTTGTAAACGAATAATAAGATGATTGATAGCAAAACGCATATGATCCTTCTCCCTCTCAGGATAAAGTGTGGGATCAGCCCAATCCTCATTTGGTATCTTGTGTTGGTCCTTGTAGAGTAAAAAGAATTCAACCAATGAGATTTGTATTTTAATTTTACAACCTGGTGTCGAGGTCATCTCTTGTGGTTGAGGGGGTATGCTCTCTTTTCTGGGACGAGGTGACTCTGAAACAAGTTGGTCCAAGTCATCCAATATATTGGGGGAACTGGCAAAAGTGCTGCTGGATGTCGTCCTCTGTGTAGTGGATGATGCCGATGTTTGCATTGGTGCTGGTATCGATACCGCAGCTGCTGCTGGTGGTGGTGTTGATGATGATGGTTGGTTCGTATCTACGGCACTATCAAGTAAATCCACTATAAAGGCCATCTGAAGCGGTGTCAAGATTGTCCGTATATGTGTAACTAGAAAATCCAACTGTTTGATTGAAAAGACGGAGTCAATAGAAGGCCGTAACTTTAGACGCACCCAATTATCCTTATCCAATGTGGTAAATAAGAGTGCCTCATAAGGTTTACGCAAACTACCACTACGCATGTATGCTCGTGGTGTTGTGGCACCACTCATAAAACTAGACTGCATCAAATCCTGTCGAAATAATGTAGAGCTTCCCTCATTTGCCTCGTAAAACTCGGTCTCTGATAGATCATCCTCGAATGACCTCTTGCTCCGTATCGTTGTCTCACTCTTTGAGGGTAATGAATAAAATAGGCCTGTACTCTCCATATCACTCTGTGCTGACCTTAGCCAGATGGTGGGTGCTACCGCAGTGATGATCTTTATTGTTTCGTTTGCAACAGGAGGCAAAAATACAGAACTATCCGCCATGTGTCTCGTACTTGTATCATTAAAATCTGGTGTCTCATCAAAATAGGATATCTTTGGTACACGTATTTCGATCGCATATTCACGTTCACTCTCCTCTTCATGATCAGCTGCCAACGGAACAGCTGACGTATGAATGATGCAAATGACAGTATCCATAATTTCAACTTTAATCTTTGCAAGCATTTTATCAATCACACGAGTCAATACCTGTAACCCTTCCATACCAACATCCGCAGGTTCAGTTGCTAAATCAGGGAATGATTGCTGTATTGACTCGTGGAGTTGTTGGGTCTGTTCCTGTTCGATTTCAGTTCGTAAAAAGTCATCTGCAAAGTGTAAAGAGGACGACATAATGGGTGAATCTTCTTCCGTAGTTGGCTGAGGTTCTTAAATGACAGTAATAATAGAATCGGGTTAATAGGTTTATTTTTTTTATTTATTTTCTTTCTCTTTTGGTACCATTTTTTTTTTTGGGTTTGTTTTTTACTGGCCGTAAGGCTAAATGCAAACCATGAATTTTAAGAGAGATATCTCCGCTCCAGAAATTGGCCCAAGGCAGTGATGCGTTGATGCTTGATACTCTTCCCTTTTCAAGTATAAATGGTGTGTCTGCTAATAATTCATTGATAGTCTAACCATTTATTTATTTTTATATTTAAAGCTTAAAAAGAGTCCTAATCTTGTTTTTACCTGTAGATTCAACTCAAGATCTCGTAATTCAACTGAGCCATTAACAAGTTCAATATCAAAATGTTCGAGATCAAGTTCAGTTTGTAAGAATTGTCCAATGGCTCTTCGTAATAAGAATTTGTACAGTCGTTTTTGTATGTTGGAAGGAAGTGCAAAGTTCTTCCAACCTGATAAATAGTCCCAGGCTTTCATTTTTATTTTATTTATATACAAAAGAAAAATGAAAAAGAAAAAGGGAAAAAAAAAGGCAATTAAAAAAAAAAGTAAACAAAAGAGAGAATAAAAGGGAATATTACTTTTTTCCAATGAATTTGCGCACTATAATTTTTCACTTGCATATAAAAGAGCCATCACGCGCACACAGTGAGATTATTATTATTATTTTAGCTTGCCTGATTTGTTCATTTTATGTCAGCAAGTGCTTTGACAACATTCATTATTAAAGTAATTGATGTGCTTTATTTATAGTGCTATGATTTAACCATAAACATAAAACGATGATCACTTTACTTTTATTGCAATATGATTACTACTCTTTACATTCTATTTTATCAATAAACCAGCGTATATATATCTTTTTATGCATTAACAACAAGCTATTCATCAATACCATCATAGTCAACAGACTAAATACAGAGCATTCAATGGTCGCATCCTACCTTTTATTTTCATCCCTTCCTTATCTGGCTTTATTGCCGATGAATTAGCTTTAGCCTCCCATACTATCGGTCTCTATGGTGCATTTAAAGTGATGCCATGACTACCAATCAAAAAAAGGATCCAACGAGGGAAGAGTTGGGTGGAATAAATAACTGTATTCTTTCCCTTTCTCTCATTTTTTCTCTATCTTAACATTGTTTCATACTAAATATCAGGGCAACTTTTACTTGAGTCAAGATAAAGCCGAGCTTAAAGTTTATGTCATGCTGATCTTTACTTTTTTCCAAAAAAAAAAAAAAAAAAAAAAAAAACATTGAAACTCAATCCAGACAATTTTTAAATATTATATATTGAGGTATCTGAAAAAAAAAACTTTGCTTTTAGCTTGGAAGGCATATTTGCCTTCTCCTTCCTATTCATTAGTACACTATATATACACTTCAATTCTATTGAACTGAAAGCTCTTGTTTGATATTTATAGGTTTTGGATTCTAAAAGTGTTCATTGTGGATTCTTACACTTTTTAGTATCTTGGGGTCTGTTGATTTCCACTCCAGATTTAAGCATAAAAAACAATAAGATATAGCCACCAAGAGCTATCTTTTTTCCAACTTTTTAATTTCCATTAAGTTTTTTTTTTATAAATGTAAAATTATATATTTTCATAAAAAAAAAGCTGAATAATGTGGGAATAGCCGGCCGCTGTCTGTTGATTTCTTTCTTTCTTCACGTTTTCAAAAAGAGATGCTCATATTCATTCAGTTACAATATTTATATAATGCCATAAAAGCGCATTTCGTTTTAATAATACAAAAAATGGCATGTCCCTTTAGTTTACTTTTTATTATTTTTTACCAAAAAATATAGACTATTTTCCTCAGTATATATTTTTCATTACAAATATAATTCAATCGCTATTTTAAATAGTTTGATGTTTGTGCAACAGTGTGGAGTAGATAAAGGTTGAAAGGAACCTCTTCCTTTTTCTCTCTTTCTTTTTATTCTTTTATCATCATTTGAACATTCATCATCATCATCATCAGCATCATTATCATACGATGACACTTTATCGATCTACTCCTCGTGTTGACCTTCCCGCTTTACCCAACCTCGTAAAGCTATCAGAAAGAGTGTGGAGAGTGATGGGTTTAAACCCTGGACCTTTTACACTTCAAGGTAATAATATACAGATAGATACATTCAACATTTTATTACATTCAGCTTATATATATATAAATGGTCTATTATAGGAACAAATACATACTTGGTTGGAAAGGGCAATCGTCTCGTTTTAATTGATTGTGGCAGTGGAGAACCTGGTTATCTAGAACTCTTGACTGAGTCAGTGAAAATGATCAATCCCGACGCTTATATTTCGGATATACTAATCACCCATTGTCACAAAGACCATTGGGGTGGACTCGATGAAATCATGGCATCAGACCTAAACAGCCATGACTGTCCTATCTCTGTGCACAAATACCCATATCTGGTCGAAACAACCTATTATAAGCACCTGTCTGGGTTTCCTCATACCTATCATATCTGTGATATGAGAGATCAGCAAATATTCGAGGTGGATGCTGAGACACATATCAAGGTAGTACATACACCTGGTCATGCCAAGGACCATTGTGTCTTTTATCTCAATGAGGAGAAGGCTGTGTTCACTGCTGATTGTATTCTGGGGCATGGCTCTGTCGCTTTTGAGAATCTATCAGAGTATCTCGATAGCTTGAGAAAAATCAAAGACTTGGACCCTGTCAGACTATTCCCGGGTCATGGTGATATTGTTGAAGCAGCGGTGGAAAAGGTGGATCAGTATCTATCGCAGAGAGAAGCAAAGGAGAGGCAGATTGTCGATATTTTAACCCAGGATATTTCAAAGGCATGGACAGCAGCCGAGTTGGCGCACGAAATGAATGGTCCATCAAAGAATTACACTGACCAGATGCTCATGGTGGTTGTGCGAACTGTATCATTACACTTGATTAAATTACAGCTCGATGGTAGAGTGCAAGCGCTGAATTACGATGGTTTTATAAAGGAAACTGGACTTGATCCTTACAATACAGATCATGTATGGTATTGTCATAATGTGCCATGGATGTACTGTCCTGAATCTAAATTGTAATATAAAAATACCCCTCTCTCTTTTCTTTAATATCTTTTTTCTTTTTTTTTTTTTTTTTACTATTTTACAGGTTTTTAACCTAAAATTAGACGATTGCAATAAATTTTTTAGACGGTTGTGAACTTTTATTGGACGAATTCAATTTCTTTTATTGGACGATTTGAGATTTCTTTGAACGATTTGGTATTTAGAATGGACTATTCCAACATGTTAAATTAGACGATTTCAAATGTATGTCAGACACATTGACCTTGTATTTTAAGACACTTTACATTTTATGGACAGTTTGTTTTATTTGTTTAGACTCACTACATTTTGGGATCGTCTTAGTCGAACCCAAAATGTGTATCTGACTTTTTTCTCTGACATCTGACTTTTTTCTCTGATTATCTGACTTTTTTCTCTGATATCTGACTTTTTTCTCTCACAATCTAAATGAATTCAGATAAACAAAGTGTTTTCGTCTTAGTAGATCCCAAAATGTGTATCTGACTTTTTTCTCTGACATCTGACTTTTTTCTCTGATTATCTGACTTTTTTCTCTGATATCTGACTTTTTTCTCTCACAATCTAAATGAATTCAGATAAACAAAGTGTTTTCGTCTTAGTAGATCCCAAAATGTAGTGAGTCTAAACAAATAAAACAAACTGTCCATAAAATGTAAAGTGTCTTAAAATACAAGGTCAATGTGTCTGACATACATTTGAAATCGTCTAAATTTTTTTTTGCAATCGTCTAATTTTAGGTTAAAAACCTGTATTTAAACTATAGTCACTCTTTTTATTATTATTATCATTACAAGAAAATGAGAAAAAGTTTTCAAATTGTCGAGAAATATTTTCAAATTATTGAGAAAAGGTTGACGACAAGAAAATAGAGTCAAAGGGGAGGCTAAGGTGACAGGACTAAAGGGGGATAAGTCCATGATCCAACTCAATGAATAGTAACACAAAAAATTATGTTTAAACATCTAAATGGATCCCATCTAGCATCCACTTTAAATGTCGTATGCAAATTATCACCCATGCTCACGCGGGTAAGTGACGAAAAGACTGTTATGATATTGTATAGAAATAAAACGTTTTTATTGGTTGAATACACTTAGACGGAATTTGTTTTTTAATAAAACCCACTTTTTTCTCAAAAAAAAATGTCAGACATTACCTTTTCTTCATTTCATACATGAATTCAAAAGAAGTGGGAAAAGAGAAAGCCATTTCACCGTCTGGAGTAAAAGACAGATTCTTTACGAAACACAAGCGAACACTCTCCACTTCGCGTTCAACTCCCTCATTTCCAGACTTGATCAACAATGCGATTTCAAAGGAAGCATCTGGTCTTCCAGGGACCGATATATCCACGGCTATGCGACGTGGTAGCAGTAGTCAGAACATAAATGAAAGAATGGAAGACAAACCAAAGAAGAAAATGTAAATAATAGACAGATAAAAAAAAAAAGAAGACCAATGCTTTGATGAATGACTTTTTATTGTTCCTCTACTTTTCTTATTAAAAAAGCAGTTATTATTTAGTGCAACACGAGAAAGACGACACTCTTATACCAGCTTTCTAAACGCAAAGTCGAAACAAACCATTACAAGTGCCAAGCTCTCAGAAATCAAAATCAATGTAAAATCTACCAATATCAACTCTAACTCGGCTGGAATAACAGAGGGTAAAAAGGGCCATCGACCTCGATCCTATTCAGAGTAAGTAAAATAGAGAGTTCCGATAATAAATGCTAAAACCGTCCTTTTTCCATAAACAGAATAGCACCCAATATACATCATGTAGATAGAGCACCTCCAGTTGCCATTACCAACAAAACACCCTCCTATGAGTACTATGGCTTTGTTATGTATCTAATATCATTTGTTGCGTTTGGTATCTACTTGATATGGGCTTATGTCCCTGATGAGATATTGCACAGTTTGGGTATTACCTATTATCCTAATCGATATTGGGCATTAGCTATGCCAGTATGGATAATGACATTTGTTTGGTTTGTATTTATATCTTTTATGACTATAAACATGATGAACACACCCTCTTTTGATTCATATACTGCACTTACAGGTAAGATATATGAAATGTGTATTGGGTTAATATTAATATATAAAAATAAATAGATGAACATGCCAATGTGATGAATATAGAAAAGGAATTGACGGCCAGTCGTCCTGCTGATGGCATACCAGAGCTTCATGATATGCCCATTGGGCTTGTAAATGCGTTTCTTTATCAATCTGATGTACAGTCAACTGCTACTACTCATCACTTTTTAAATGAAGAGGAACAGATGGAGCCAATTACGTTACGTCAAAGGAAGAAGTGAAATTTGATTGACTGTTTTAATAATAATAATAATAATAATAATAATAATAATAATGTTGTCAATGCTTAAATTTGCAATTGGCCTTATAAATGTACTCTTTAATCTCCTATATTGATCGCTTAGTTACAGTTGAACAATGCCATTCAGCTCATATTATTGGTTGAAATGATGTATATTGTTTATTTCTTTAAGGTTCTCTTCAAGTCTTTTTTTGCATAAATAGATATTTACTTCAAACCATACAAGTAAAACTTTAAGCTCATGAAAAGAAGAAATCTGTTTCTTTTCACTATATAACTCGTAATATCTAACATATGAATCGTCTATATTGAATAAAATGAGTATATTTTGTAATATCTTATAATTAAGAATAGGCAAAATGATTTTAGACTTCTGAATCTTTAATTATTTTTAGGCCCAAAAACTGTCAAAAATAAAAAACATGTTACTGGTTTTTATCTTTTAAACATAGCGAGGAATTAGAGTAGACGAGCCTTCCTCTTTGTATACACGGAAAGAGTAGAAGATATTGACGCGGGAAATGCGACCGGAGAATTATTAAAAAATAATCTCAAATTGTCTGACTTTTTAAAAATGATGGACTCCAGTGATTCATTTAAAGATTATCAGTTCAACTTTTGTTGATCAATTATTCATATTGGATCTTCTATTACAGAAAAAAAATGAGAGCCATGATAATGACAAATAAAGTTTGCGCTTTTTTTTTTTTCAAATATGAATCCAAACAAACAAACAAACAAAATAAGAAGAGAGTATAATTTATGAATAAAAAAAGGATAAAAGTGTATCTTTAAAATGACGGAAAAGACAGGGTTTACCCAGATAAGATATGATTTGTACACATGTGAGTATCAAGATCTTGTCTTATCTTTAGTTTTATACCTTTAAAGGAAAGCAAAAGGGATTAGCCAATCACAATAAAGAACGACTATAATCATTCAATATTCCTTAATATATATTTTTCTTTTCTTAAAAAAAAGGAGCTAAATGAAAAAAAGGGGGAAATTGACGAATAGAGAGGGAAGAAAAAAATGGGTTTTACATGGTACATATGAGAAAAAAGTAAAGAAGTATATTCAAAAGATAGATAATGAAAGGGATCACATATTGTTATACGTATAAAAAATATAGAGAGGTAAAATGATATATTACTGAAAAATAGCTCCATTTCATAATTTTCGATAAGCTTACCCTAATTTCCACTTATGGTAATGATAAGAATATCATTATAGCACCGTTTGATCCGGATCTTTCAGTGTTGATATAAATACAAACCTCATTTTACACTTCTCTTTTTCTTTTTGTTTTAATAATAGTTTAATTTCATTACTACTTCTTCCTTTACATTAATAAAAAATGGCCATCATATCCAACTCTGCTCTTCTTGACAAGTATCTTTCTCTTGAACAACGTGGTCAGGTCCAGGTTGAATACGTCTGGATTGGCGGTAACAACTCTTTGAGATCCAAGACCAGAACCATTGATTTCGTCCCCACCTCTGCCGACCAATTGTCCGAGTGGAACTATGATGGTTCCTCCACCGCCCAGGCTGATGGTCATGACTCTGATCTTTTGATCAAGCCCGCTGCTCTCTTCAACGATCCCTTCCGTGGTGGTGACAACAAGTTTGTTATTTGTGAAGTTTACAACCCCGATGGTACCCCTCACCGTGACAACTACCGTTTCGAGTGCAAGAAGATCATGGAGCAATACGCTGATTCCAAGCCCTGGTTCGGTATTGAACAAGAATATATGCTCTTTGATCCCGAGACCAACAAGCCTTACGGTTGGCCCAAGCACGGCTTCCCTGAACCCCAGGGTAAGTACTACTGTGGTGTTGGTGCTGGTAGAATTTTCGGCCGTGATATTATGGAAGCTCATTACCGTGCCTGTCTCTATGCCGGTATTAACATTTCTGGTGTCAATGCTGAAGTTGCTCCTGGTCAATGCGAATACCAAGTTGGTCCCTGTGAAGGTATCTCCATGTCTGATGAGCTCTGGGCCTCTCGTTACGTTTTGGAACGTGTAGCTGAAGATTTCGGTATCATTGTCTCTATTCACCCCAAGCCCATCAAAGGTGACTGGAACGGTGCTGGTTGCCACACTAACTTCTCTACTGAAGCCATGCGTCAAGAAGGTGGTATTGTTGCCATTGAAGAATCTATCAAGAAGATGGCTAAGCGTCATCAGGAACACATTGCCGTCTATGGTGAAGAAAATGATCAGCGTTTGACCGGTAAGCACGAGACTGGTAACATTGACAACTTCACCTATGGTGTTGCCAACCGTGGTGCCTCCATCCGTATTCCTCGTCATGTTGGTAAGGAAGGTAAGGGTTACTTGGAAGACCGTAGACCCGCCTCCAACATGGATCCTTACCGTGTCACTGGTATCATCCTTGAATCCACCTTCTTCCCTGAAAACTAAATTACCTCGCTCTTTTTCTGGTTTTAAAAAGAGAACATCTTTCTCTTCTTGTACATTATTATTCCCTATATAAACTATTAGATTTGATTTTTATACGAAATAAATATATAAAATATACACTTTTAATTATTAAAAATTATATACATCGTCTTTTTATTTTATTTTTTCCTGATCGCCAAAGCTGTTTCCTAAAAGTAAATATTGGGTGTACCTGAAATAAAAAAAATTGATTTGATATATTAGTATTAGTATTGTCGTGATATCTACAAAAGCAACTCAGAAAACGACCATTTAGTTACAGACAAACAAGCTAAAAATAACAAAAGTGGACATCTTAATTTGTACGACATAACAATTTTATTTAATTTCTTAATTTGCAATCAAAACAGCATCTTCTTCTTTTCTCTCTTTCCTTTCCTTTTAATTTCTTTCTTTCTGTTTTTGTAAATATATAGAAAATGATGAGAGTACAGAGGACAGTGTGTTATTTTGTACTTTTACTATTCTTTGTATTCATTTCCGTCTCCTTTTTACCCCAACTTAAAAACACAAATAATAACAATGGAAGCGGCTTTGCTAAAAAGCCACCTACTTCAACAGTGAACACAGCAAAGAAGGCAGATCCTAGTGAAGAAAAATATTTATCTTGGTTCCCACACAGGTTGTTATTTATTAAACAAAAAAAAAAGGAGGTTTTTTTTTTTGAAATGGGCAAAAAAACTCATCATCTCGAGATTATTTTTTTTTATAGTGATTTCCCTGAACAACAAGAATCCTTTAGAAATGCCTTGCGTTTAGCCATCGAAACCAACCGTACCATTATTGCACCTATGCTTCGCATCAACAAGATCTATACTTGGTTACCTTTTGAAAAACTAGCCCTTCGCTATGAGGCTCAGGACAAAACAGCACTTCGAAAAGCCTGTGCGGAAAACGAAAAAAATTGGAGAACCGAATTGGAACCCTGCGAGACGATAGATGACTGGACCGAAATTCCTTGGTCTAGTATTATGGATTTGGAGCTGATGAAGAAGGATTTTGGTGTTCGTATTATTGAACGTACTCAAGGTCATGGTTGGGGTGTAGAGGAATCAGCTTTGGGAGGAAATATTCATCCTGACGATGTGACTGTCGTGGACGTTATGTCATTCAAGGAAAATGGTACTGACTGGGAGCACGCTGATGCTTCCAATGATATCCCCCAAAATAATGCTGCCGGTGCCAATTTGATGGGCTTCCTTAAAGCTAAAAAATCGGAATCCGCCGATTTGACACAACCTCTCAAGTACGTTTTTAGTTTGGAACAACTCTTAGCGGTCGATACAAAGATCCTTCAATTCGGTGCTTTGAACACTGCTGCTCGCTATCAAACTGATCCTTCTCCTATTCAGCAAGAGCTCCGAAAGTCAATGATGAAAACTCACTTTGTTACTCCTGACCAATTAGACACCTTGACACAGCAATCTGAACGTATTACTGACGCATTGGGTGGTAAATTCCAATACAGTACTCTTATTTTAAACATTGCCAAATTAGTTGCTCTCGATGCTCGTGCAGGTACAATTCAACACGCTGGAGGTAATGGAAAAATCAAGGAGGTAACATCCATTGAAGAGATTGATAAGAATGCACGCGCAGAGTTAATGAAGGCTGTTGTACTCGAAATCTTTGGTGATATTCCTATCAACCAGGCAGTCTCTTCCGCTATGCCTATCAAGCCATCTAAATTGGCCACTATCTTGCAAAGACCTGCTTCAAACGCACCAAACGATCGTCGTGAGCTTTTGGATGCCTGTGTGGATTATCATAAAAATATTGAGCAGCGTTATCCTGTGTACTACTTGATGAATGATATGGGTTTGGCTCCCGAAACAAGACCAGATATTTTTGGCCCACTCTTAAAGTCTTTCCCTTGTGTTTTCTCACGATTTGACATGTTGAGTTGGGGAATTCAAACCGATCATTGGTCCGACGGCCAGTCAGGCTTTGCCGATAGTGTAGATTATGAAAAACTTCTTCAACCTATGCTCGACATTTTGATTACAAGAAAAGGTAAGGTTATTCTAATCATGGTGGAGACATGTGATACTAATTATTTATTGATTTATTTAGCTTATTCTTTCTTTGAAATCCCTACAACTCCTTTAACACGTTTCCTTAACTGGGGCGTTAAATCTTAAATAGATCTTTTTTTTCTCTTTCTTTATTCAAATAGTAAAACAATATCATAAATAAAAATGCATATTTATAAAATTAGATAAACGTAATTGTGACATACAATTTGACCATTGAAACCTTCTTTAAACATGATGTCATTATAATATCAGTGAAAAAAAAAAAAAAAAAAAAAAAAACCTATAAAAAAGGTTCTATATTATAAACTTGTATTATTAAAACACGAATTTAAAATATGTTCAAAACAACTTATACTCAACTGACTCGTCGTTCTATTGGTCACCGCACTTTTGCTACTCAAACAAATTCGTCTGGTAGTAATTCAAATGGTTTAGCACTGGCAGCTGCAGGTGCGCTGGGCATTGGTGGCTACATGTACTACAGGAATACAAACAATGGTAACTATGATACTACATCCACTCTAGAAAACAACCACACACTAAACTATATTATTATTATTATTAGATAAAAACCGTACAAAAAACCCAATGGTGGATGAAAAGGTCGCTGCTGATAAAACAAAAACTCCTGGTGAGGTGGAACTGGAGAATAAGGCCAAAAGAGGTACCAATGATACCAGTGTTCTCGTTGAAAAGGATACCGATAAAGTAAGAGGTGTATGGGACGGTAACGATAACCGACCAAAAGCGACTTCATCCACTAATGTATCTAGCAAAGACGGGGATAACTCTGGCAAGGTAGAGCATGATTCTGATGACGCTGATAAACACTGGGAAATCAAAAGTAAAATTGACAGAGATCGCTTTGGGGGCGATAAGGATTTGAAGAGCCAGGCGGAATCAAAAGTCAATGAGTTTCGAAAGAGCTCTAGTGATAACCTGAGTCACCTTGGCGATGAGACGAAGAATGAACTATCTACGTTGAAAGAAAAGGCCAGTGAACAGGTAGAAAATGCCAAGGAATGGGCCCAAGAAGGAGTACAAGAGATCCAAGAAAATCTACAGCAAGTTCAAAAGAAGGTCTCGGATTCAATTTCAAAAAACAAGTAATATATATATATGTATACATTTTTTGCTGTGTGTTATCGTTTATTTTAAAGATCAAGCTTTCATTAAACGTTTTGTGATATAATAAGAAAAAGTTGTCAAATAAATAAACAATTATATGAATGTGAATATCACTTTTTTTTTTTTTTACTCGAGTGAATGATACTTTTTTCAAAAATATGGTTTTTATATTTGCTTTTTTCATCCTGAGTATTGTCTTGTGGGGAGATATGGAAGAAACATATATGAGATATGTGTGTCATGACGCACTGAGCTATTTTTTACCATAAAAGGAAACGACAATGTATTCTTATATAAAAAAAACGTGGTATTACACATGGCAAATCACAATAATAATAAAATAGATCGACAATAATAAAATTCACATGCGAAAGTTCTTTTGGTTTGACTATTCGCGTTCAAAATCAAGACTTTCTAAAATAGAAGTTTTTTGCCGATCAATCAAAGAAATTTAAATTAATTTGGCTTAAAACATTAAGTGTAGTACTGTCGATTTGTTTTATTATATATATACAAAAGAGAAAGCGATAAGGATTATTGGATGTAGGGGAATGATCACTAGTTTTGAATTGAATGTATACAGCGCTATAGAATTCTTTTCCGTTGATTATTTACTCTTCAATATCAGAGTTCTCTTTATTATTATTACATTATAACTCTAATAATAATTATACAGCAAGCGAGGCGGGGTAGCAAGTCGTATGATAAAAGATATACATTTGTCTATATATTATGGGGTTGAAGTTGAGATGGTGCCATGATACCATATCAAGACATATTAAACCAATACACAGTGAAGTCAGGCATAATCTCAAATGGTATATTTGATCGCTCGTATACAGATTAATATCGTGGAAAACAATGAGGATGGTGTAAATCTTAAGGTGTATGCTTAAACAATGCCCTCTTCTCTTATGATGATATCATTTTTGACATTCTACATAAAAATAACAGAAAGAAAAAACCATTAACATCTTTCTTTTATTTCACATATCACATGAGTATGATAATCTACCTTAATACGCATGCGAATATATTTTCTGATAATGAAACGCTTGAATTGGTCATCGAAAGTTTTCTTCTGAAAAACTCTAATCAAATCTGGATGCCATTTTTCTCGTTGGATAAGAAAGATTGATGAGATGAACTAGTGTTCGCAATCCTATATTTTTTTCTGATGTATATTTTTTTGCTATATACTTACAATATATGCGAAACATTTGGTTCAATAATGATGGTATTGAAGTTATTACAAACGATCAATTGGAAGGTGTAGAAAGCCAAAGATACATCAAATTGATTGATATTGTACCTGCTATCGGCTGAGGGAAAGGCAATAGCATATTGACTTCAGATAGTATCAATCGTCTGGTTAAATGAGCATTATTTTGGCAGCTATTGTACTTTCTGTATATTGAAATGGCCTCATTTATGTTCATTATGAAAAAAGTATATTATTATTATTATTATTATTATTATTATTATTATTATTATTCAAATAGTTGTATACATATAAAAAATAAAAATAAAATCACTCTTGGACATTATGTCCTTTTCTTTGTTTTATCATATTTCCATGCATTCTGGAATCTGTTTTTCCACAGTGAAAAAGATCATTCGTTGAGTTACTTTTTGTTGAGGAGGACCAAATCGTAATATTATTTTTTTTTCTTCAATAAACAGGTCAAATTCAGGTTCAGGATTACTAGTAATATATACTTGAAGCTATTTTAAGCCAAGATAATTAGCCATAATGATTACTGCTCTGTTTATATATAGAGAGAGAGACAGCGAGTTAAAAAAAACTTCGTTGATAATAAAGAATTCTAGTAGATTCAAGAAATTCTATTGGCCAGGCCAGAAAATGCTACTTTATTTTCCAAAAATTCAATGCAGAACACTGTACAAAAATAAAATTGCTTTGCCATTCGTAAATATTGTTGCTCTATCTCTTTTTTGTATTTAAATCCATAATACAACTCAATTTTCTTATTATCTACTTCTACACTCACTTCACCAAGCTAGTTTTCATTGTTCTATATTAAACTTTGGAATGATGAGGAGAAAGCCGGATATTTGCATCGTGTAGGTATTCTCTTTGTGGGAAAATATAACATGAAAAGCTCCCGCCTGCTTAATACAGGAACCACTAGACTAGCGGAATTGCCTCAAAAGCTCAGATAATCACGCTATTCTTCAGTATTATTGTTTCTAACAAACCAGTAGACTGCTGAATACCGTTGCTTTTGCATTAATACTACTTCTAAACTCCTCTGCCATTTTCTCACTGAATGATAACACACAGATAAGCATATATGAGTCTGTGGCATTTATTGATCCTTAGTCCTGATTATGAAGTTTTTCCTAGTAATGATTATTGATCTCTCTATCTTTAATTCTGAGCGTTACAAATAACAAGGTTGCCGAAGCGAAGACGAAAGATGTGGTATGAGCTCTCTTCGTCGCGCTTTTATATTAGGATTATTGACATTTTTTCTTTCTTTCTTTCTTTCTTATAACTCTCTAAGTAAAGAAAACAAGTTTTCAATAAAAAAATTCATATTGGGTGGGAAAATTAAAACTATGTGCTTGAAAGAGTGTAGTATATATCCACGAGTCTTTTAAAATTTGCTTCAACCAGCTGGCAGCTTTAGCTGGGCGAAACTTGTTATTATGATGTTCAATATAATAGAGAAACAGAAAAGCATCAGGACCATGTTGTAGATATTTCGTCTTGTACATAAAAAGTTTCCAGGTTCTAACAAGGCAGTACTCCGCGAGTTGTTCCACTTGATAACCTATATGAGTAAACTTAATTCCTCCTTCTTTAGATTGATCTATAAAAATTGAAAGACCATTATCTGAAGGCACGACATTCTTGATTTTAAATTGGGATATTTCACCATGAGGTATCAATTTCCAAGGTGAATGAAAAAATAGTTCTTGCTTGGGCCAGGTTTGCATGAATGCATCGGTTGCTGCTGCACCGAGATCCATTCTATGAGACCAGAATATTAGTAGCCTTTTGCCTACCCTTGATGCAAGGGCATCGATACAAAGACTATGCCAGTGAATTTGGATCTTGTTCATCCACTGCCGAGGCAGCTTCCATTCATACATGGTAACCCGCTTCCTGCTCAAAACATCCGCCTCTATGTTCTAGATCCCTGCTATATGTTGGAATGACACTTGAAGGTTGGACTTATTGCAGATTTCTTGAATCTCCAATGCTATTTGTTGAAGAAGTACTGATGCTGTTCCCTCAGATCGTTTTGTATACACCAGGAAATGACTTTTACAAAAAAAAACGAACGTGTTCATGTTTTCATGTTAGTTGCATGAATAGACGAGCAGACGAAAAAAAAAATCGTACGAGCAAAACGAATAGAACGAACAAATTCATGCTTTCATGTATGAAACTCGAATAGAATGAGTTTTTCCACTGTTCGTTTTATTGGTAGGGACAGAATGAGCATTATCTTTATATTCATTTTCATTTATCAATCAAAAAATAATTTTATATAAGCAATGTGTAAAGGTTGATGATTGCCAAGAAAAAGCAAGCAGCCAATGATATAGTCAAGCACAAAGTGATAATAAATTGATGATTGCATGTGTAAAAAAAAAAAAAGAAAAAAAAACCACCCATCTTTATATATTTTCGAAAAAATATATAAAAACGTATGGGAATTATGCTTTTATGGATAGATCGAAAGCAAATCCTGCTTAATTATTGGTGTTTCTCATCTCTGCATCACTAAAAGGATTGATAAATTTTATATGTAAAATGATGTTTGATGCGATTATACATTGTTTATTCACAGTTTTGATTATTATTTAATGTTAAAGCAATATTTAGACCAATGTTTTTATAAAAAGGTAACTCAAGCTGATTAAGAAGTGGGCCACTAGTTCTTTTTAGCTATGAAGGAACAAGATATAAATATATTTAGGATTATTGAATCAACACTCAAGAATGTGACAGCGAATCTATACCTGTTGAAGAGGATAACGACTATGGGTGAATGATATACATGTATTTGTGCCTTTTGTAATAAAAAAAATATGTCTTAGATAATGATTAATTTTGGAAAAAATGAAAAATTTAGTGTACTAATATATATTTGATTGTGTTTTATAATAAAGGAGTTGTCTTTTTGTATAATATATTGGCAGAGAATGTCACTCTATTTTCTTTTACTATTTATAATAAATGGAGCCCTTTTTTCATTCTATAAAAGTCTGTTATTGTCTCATAATTAAATGACGTCTACTCTTGGTGCTGAATGTTGCTACAGATAATACTTATCTTAAGCTTCTTCTTTCGTTCAGCTCGACTTTGCTTACACGATATTATACTTTAGGAGTGAAAAAGAAGTTTGTACTCACCTAAAACGAAAACACAAACAAAAACGAATCTTTTTGTGCAACTCGTGTGAAATTGAAAAAGTTCGTGTAATTCATTTTGAGCACACGAAAACTCGAACAAAAACGAATCTTTTTCGCTTTTTTCGTGATATACATGAACTTTTATCAAATATGAACAGAATTCGTGCGTTCGCATGTTTAAATTTCGCGGTGGCCCCACAATAGTAAAAATGATATTGAATATTTGGATTGAACTAAAAAAAACTTGATTGGTCGGCAAAAAGTTTGAACACACTAAGATATTCTTGATTTTTGAACGCAAATCACTGTAACAAGAGAGAGGACCCAAAAAGAACTGTTCTCCTTATAATACAACTCCGTCAGTCAGTTTTCGACATGTGTTTTTATTATTATATGCAATGAAAAGAAATGTCATATCATTTGATCTTATTTACAATAATAAGACTCCATACAGAGGGGAAAGCTATCTTCCTAATGTAAAAAAAAAAGACCCTTTTTTCTGTTACTTTGTAAAAATAAATGAATATTCATTTATAAATTCATTCATTCATTCATTCAATATCATATATAAGTGAATAGTAATAGGAGAATGGGTTCGATATCTTTATATATTTAATTTTGGCTGTCTTTATTTATTTATTTATTATTTATGATAAACTGTACACATCAAACAATAATAATAAAGGAGAAGATTTAAGGGGGAGAATAGAGAAAAGAAAAGGTGCTAAGGAGTTGTGAAACTGTGTTGTGAGTCTAAAATCATGAGCGTGTGACGGGCTTGGTAGGTCTAAAATAGCTTTTTGTTGATGCTGGGCCCTTCTCTCTTTCTTCTCTTTTACTTTTTTTTTTTATTACTATTTCTTTTCTCACTTTTAAAACGAAAAACACAGAAAGTTGACCTAGAAATTAAAAGACAACGCAAAAAATTTGATTTTTTTTCTTAATCAATAAACCCGACATCATCTTTACGAAATGCCAAGTTTTTCAGACAATTTGTTTTTGCTCGCAACTGTTGTTTTGTCCTTTGTGAGTTTTGATTTTTAATATAGTAAAATAAAAAAATATGAAATTAATATAAAAATAATAAATAAATTATTACCATTTATTATTATTATTATTACTATATAGGTCGCATGGGTGATTGCGTTTGGTGGAGCCTGTGCCATGAGACGCTATCTCTCCGGCGGTGCCTGGTGGATTGTAGTTTATGAACTCTTTTTACTATTAGGCCATGGTTATGTGTTTATAACAAACAGTTATGCGCACTATCGCTTAGTCGTAAGTCACTTTACTACAATCTTAGTTGTTATTTATGTATTTATTTATTCATTTATTTAAAAATAGATCCTCAGCTTTTTGGTTGCTAGTATCTCCATGTTGACATTCCAAATCGATTCTGCCGTAGCAAGCTCAGGAGTACTTAAAGCTGCTGGTGCTCTTGCTGCTGGTTATATTATTTTGATCATAATTCAGGTACACTGCATTTTTTTTTTATTTTTTTTTATAAACACAGCTCTAATGCCCTGTATTAGTTCTTGTGGATCATTGTATTAGGTAGTGATCCTCAGAGTGAGTTGGGTAAGTTTGGACCTGCTCATCCTTCCAATTTGGTTGGTGTCATTGGTACTCAGCAACACCAGCAGCAGCCACATCAGCAGCCACAGTATGAAATGACAGCTGATAAGACTATTGTGAATGATCCCATCCCTACCACAAATCATTCACACGAACAAGCCCCAGTTCCACCAACTGAGATTCCTCAGACAGACGCAGTGGGTTCTGCTTCCCCAGAATATCGGGAAAAAGTCCAAGCATTGCATGCTTGTAAGTTTCTTGTTTATGTTTATGCGTTGCGTGTTTATTTATAATGTAATATTAACCTGTCTAAAATAAATAGATCAAGCAAATCCTGAAGATCCCAACGAACTTAGTTTTGACAAAGGTGAAACATTAGAAATTGTTGACCGAAATGGAAATTGGTGGCAAGCCCGTAAAGCCGATGGCACTGTTGGCATTATACCAAGTAACTACGTAAGTATTTCTAATTTTAGTACTTCTTTAATATATATTAAGTCATCATGAACCTAATTTTCCTTTTCCCAATAGTTTCCTTAGCATAGTTTAATCGACACATAGTAAATTCAGAGTTAATACAAACCATTCTGTATTGTCACTGACATTATTATTGTAATATGATAATAACAAATACAAATATAATATAGTACAATATAATATAATAAAATAATATCAATCGATATAAAAGGGGATATAATGTTTATTTATATATACATGACTTTAAGTTTAACACATTAAAGATTACAGAATGGATAGTTGGACAGGTAAAACTGTCGTTGTTGTCGTTATTGTTGATGATGATAATGGTGTGTGTAATTTGTATTCTTCAGTATTAAGGGATGGTGTATTGGAGTCTGTTTCTATATTATCAATTTCTGGAAAGGAAATGTACATTTTCTCAAAATTTGATAATTCGGTTTTGTTTTTCGTTTCTTCCTTGATCTCTGGTTCCACCCTGAAACTGTAAACAAATTGATTTAAAAGTTCTCGAAGAGAAGATACAGAACTAGATTTTCGATGTGGCATATTACCTTGTAAAAAAAAAATAAAAAAAATAAAAGAAAAGAAAACTATAAAAATGAAAAAGAAGGAAAAGAAGTATGAGATGAAATTATTTGAGGATATTTATATACACATATAATTTTTTTTTTTTTATTTTTGGACGAATTAGAATTCATCTCTTTGGAAAACCAATGTTTAACAGTGGATGGTTATTCTCAGAGCCACGTTTGGCTTGCTTTTTAAGTAGTATAGCTACTTCTTTCTTTTCAGTTGTCATAACTAATATAACAGCTGTGTGATTTTTTTCTTTGAAAAGAAAAAAAATGAGGAAAACGATATATCAATAATATTCAAGTACTTAGAATGGTTATAAATGATGACTTGTATCAAATAGAACAAGTGGTCATTGTGTATTTAACTTCGTCTCGCTTTCTTGAGTGTTTCTTGTCCCTAAATCAATCTCAGTTTGCTCCGCTAAATCGATATTATTTTGTTTTCTATTGAAAACATTCCAATTAGTAACCAAGATGCTAATTAGACGTGTATATTTATTCGAGGAGTTCAAAAAAGAGATGGGTATATATTAAAAAACCCAAGTTTGAATCTTGATTTAGGCATCATGAACCCAAAACGTGTTACTTGCTCGACTTTTTTTGCCCGAGAGCTGATCAAATCAAATAGCTAGACAAGGTCGATGATATCATAATGACTGTTAGGCATTCCGCTACTTGCATAAAAAAAAAAGACAGCCATGTTCATTTCTTTTTTTTAAAATGTTTCGAATGATATGCATTGATAACCTTGGATACAAAACATATCGAGTATTCTTAGGGTGCATAAAAGCAAGTTTTGTGTTCATGGAACAACTAGTTTGATTGAATTATAATACAAAGTACCCACACTAATCAATAATTATACTTCGAATATATCACACTGAATCCTGTGTTTAATAATACTCCATGAAGCCAGGCTATTAGATTTTGTTTTTGCTTATTTCATTACATTTTTTTTAATAGAAATATATAGTTGATATGGTTTCCAATCAGTAGTCAAATAAGAAAATTTAATGACAGGATAGAAATGACATGGCTGTGGATATTCTTATTTTTTTTTTTTATTACTGTAACCCTTCGGTATGAGTACCAAAGCTTTTGAAAACAGAATGGGCATGTTTTAGATGTAGTGTGTTCTTTCGTAATAGTAACCGGAGTATGATGTTTGTGTCTTGTTTCCCTCCCAATAGCAGGTATATTTCAAGTAGTCTTTTTGGTAGAGCCAATACAATGTTCTCGATCTCTTATCAACCTTATTTGGGAAGCCTTTGCAAAGTTACATCTGTTTCCAGATTTATACTTCTTGTCAAGAATGTGATCCGGTAAGCATAGCAATCGATGTCGGCCTGTTTCTACATTTCGTATCTTCTGCACTGGCTCATATTTTGATTGAAAATAATACAATTTTCCGTTTTCTTTTCTAGTATTTATGTTACTCAAATGCATGCTGAAGTTCATGCGCGCTTTTTGGTTTAGAAAATCCAGTTTTTCTTTGTCCTTGTTCATCGTCAATGATTTTCTTGTTACTTAGAAACTTATTTTTTTTTCCAGCACTTTCTTCAATTTCTTTTACTTGATGACTCTAATTATTCCAGCATATCTGCATAAGATCAATGGCCTATTGTGAGTATTATATTCTAAGGTTTGTATGTTTACCTATACTTTTTAAAAGTAAGTAAGGAAGGTAATATTAACTGACTAAGGAGAGCAAAAACAAAAGAGTATGGCTAGAATCAACGATACAATATGGTTTCCTAAATGTTTAAACAATCTAGAATAATATGGACTAAAGGGAGTATATCTAATAAAATGATATTAAACATGAAAGACCAAAACGTACCTTAGAAAGGACGATGGGGTCAGCAAAGAACCCATAAGCATCGAATAAACAAAACTCATTCAAGATACACTCTTCATCACAAATAAATTATTGATTATCCATTTTAATTGTCCAAAGTCCTTAAAAGAACATTTATCCGGGATGTAGCAATTGAAAAAAAATGAAACTCCTCTTTTTTTTTATTATTACTTTCTGGTGTTTAATTAATCTAATGCAATTTCAAGCTAAACTTCTTTGCAATTTTTTGAGTGATGTCTAATGTCTTGACAACTTCTAATGTGCCGCCAATAACAGAGGTATCGTGATAATGAATATTGTATTTTTGTGCCAACTGCTTAATTCTTGGCTTGATGATTGGTAAATTATGACGAGGCATCTCAGGGAAAACCTAATTACATTGATATCCAGTTATTATTTTAACTCCAATAAAAACTCCACAAAAAAAACTTACATGATGTTCAATTTGGTAATTCAGCCCTCCCATAACAAAGTCTCCAAAAGCGTTAGAAGTCACATCACGGCCAGTAATAACCTGGAGTTCATAAAATTCGGTTTTGGAAGCTTGCTCAGGGGTCAAGACTGGCATACCATTATGGTTCATGGCAAACACAATAGCAAGTAAATATCCTGTTGTGGCCTGACTGATAACAAAGAACATGGCAGCATCAGTCCAACTCTTTGTCCAAGCGATAGTTACATAAGTGAAAAACAACCAATGGATTACCAAAAAGACACGCTCACAGTAAGAGAGCCATTTCGATTTGTTCAGGGTATCGTTTTCGAAAGAGTAAGTAACGGACTTGATGGCCCATGAAAGACGAGCCAAAGCCAAGATGAAGAAGTAGTAACGAGTTTGGTAAGGCAAGATGTGTTCAGCAATAAATCTACCTGCGGTACTTTTGGATTTAGGGCCACCATAGAAATTAGCAGTAGCAACCTCATCCCAGAGTAAAATAGGTGCTGTATTAATATCAGGATCTTCTCCTGTAATGTTGGTGCTGGCGTGATGAGTATTGTGCTTATTTTTCCACCTATCACACACAAATGCGCAAAAAAAAGGTGATTTTAGAATTAGCTGGTTCTCAAATAGTAAATCTGATACTGAAAATATTCTGTGTGTAGCTTACCAGGATAATGAAAATCCCTGGACTAAATTACCTAGTGTTACCAAGAAGAAGTTGTTAATTTTAGGGTTTTTAATCACTTGATAATGTCCAAAATCATGAGCGAGCCAGCCGCACTGTTGCCAAAAGAATCCAACGATAAAGGCAGAGATCCATACAGCTGCAGAAGAAGTTTTGCCAAAATATTTGAGAATCGCTAATCCAGCCCCACATATAGCTAATGTGGAGAGAACCTTGTACACATAAAACAGTGTGCTTGCTTCGAACATGCCATCCTTTTCCAGCTGGTCCCGGAACTGACGAATCTCCTCTGCAAAAGCTGTACCATTTGTATTGTTAATATTTTTGGCCTCACAGTCTCCAATATAGAAATCGGCTAATGTTTCGTAGGCGGAGGGTGGATGCATTTCATGAAATACGTCTATTCCAAATATAAAGAAAATCAATATAAACTCCACAGATCCAATAAAACAACACATGAATAAATGCGCAAATATAAACATTAAAAAAAAAAAAGAAATAAAAAAAGGAGAATTACCTGAGGCATCTCTTCCTTCTTGAGTGAGGATTACGCTTTCACCACCAGGGTGGTCAACAACGAAATCTGTAATATCATAGACTTTATTATCAATGACGATCAATTTTCGAGCATCTTCTTTTCCGTCCTGGACATCCTGATGAATCGATGCCAATTCATCTCTGGTATAAATATGTGGCCCTAGTTGATAGGTTTAGATAAATAAAAGATCGATAATAGTATTGCATATTTTAAGCTTATGATCTTTACCTGAAGATCCAGCTTTGCTCATTAGACAAGTAAATATATATATGGAAAGAAAGAGAAAGAGAGAAGAGGAGTTAAAAAAAAAGAAGGCTCAATTTAAGTGGGCAGTTATATAAAAAAAAGCTAAAAAAAAATAGCTAAATAATTTACCCTTTGAGGATATGTGACCATTCTTGCTTGTTTTTAAATCTGTCATTATTAGAGTTGATCCCAGATTTTATAGTGAAAACTACGATGTTTTGGTTTTACAGCAAATACTCGAAATAATGTTCAATTTTGATGATAAGGAGCTTTATTCCCTTACCATTTCTTATTGAATTTGCAAATGTTCTTAAAACACAATATAAAAACAAATCGGGAGAAAAAATCTATATGAGAAAAAAATATTTTTCTTTC
>MU622247.1:478954-547520 GCA_025399235.1 Backusella circina FSU 941
AATAATATTTAACATTTTTAATATCATGGAAAAGGATCTACTAAAAATATTTCAATAACCCACAGACATAACGTCTGTGTTTTCTTTTGACTTTATAAAAGGGTTTTGGTATCAAAAATAGTCTTTTGAAAAGGATCGCCTGAAAGATTAAATTGTATCTCCGAATTAGTTACCTAAAAATTAACATTCATTAATTCTATCTAATTTTTCTTTCCTTTTATTTCCTCGTCTCTTCTTTCTTTTTATTCTACTTTCATTTTATATATATATATATTCAGAAATATTTTTTTTCATATGAGCGAGCCACTTTTAAACCAAAGAAATTCTTATGATGATGATGGTGAAGAAATCTCTTTGGAGAGCAATGATTGGATTCCAAACGAGAAGAAACCATCATTTTTTGTATGTCCAATGTTTTTTTTGAGCTTCTTTATCTAATTTTGTACCACTTTTTATTCTTTATAAAATTAAAGCACACTTATCGAAAAGTAATATATGGAGGATGCGCTGTCGGGTTAATATCAGTGATTGGTATCGCCATAGCATTAACTACATCTTCATCATTAGCTAGTTTTAAACCAGAGTCATACAGTAAGCTTATAAAAATCAGTTTTGTAGCACGTTTTCTATTTAGCTAATTTAATTCGAAGATGAAAAACAAGATAATCACCAACCCATACGGAATGTAATCATGATGATCAGTGATGGCTTAGGGCCAGCATCTGTTTCGTTTGCACGTACTTATTATCAGTATAAAAACGATCACCCTTACGACTTTCAAATGCCTCTAGATACCATCCATGTTGGACAGTCCAGAACTCGAAGCTCTTCTTCTTTAGTAACAGATAGTGCTGCAGGAGCAACAGCTTTCAGTTGTGGACTAAAGACATTCAATGGCGCCGTTGGAGGTAAAGCTATTTTTATACTCAAAGCCATCTTATTTGTATTTAATTTGCCATGTCTTTTTTTTTGCAGTTGATCCCGAAAATAATCCATGTGGCACTGTCTTAGAGTCCGCGAAACATAAACACGGTATGCTGACTGGTCTAGTAGCAACATCTCGTATCACACATGCAACTCCTGCCTCTTTTTCAGCTCATGTTATTGATCGAAATAACGAAAATGCTATCGCCCTTCAGCAAATTGGTCAAAATCCACTTGGGCGTAGTGTTGATCTGATGTTTGGAGGTGGATATTGCCATTTTATTCCAAAATCTGAGAAAGGAGGCTGTCGCCTTGATTCTCGTAACTTACTTGAAGAAGCAACTGAGAAATATAATTGGAGTACAGTCATTCACAATAACCGTGAGGGCTTTGATGATTTATCGAGCAAATCAAATATTTTGCCCGTTATGAGTTTGTTCTCATCCGACGTAAGTTGATAAAAAAGCCTAATATGTAAATTAATCTATAGATATATACTATTTATTTATCAACATATACAATAGCATATGTCATATGAAATTGATCGCGATCCAAAAAATGAGCCAAGTTTATCAGAAATGTCAAAAAAAGCACTTGATATTTTGTATGAGTCGTCCAAGAACAAAGAAAAAGGTTTTTTCCTAATGATCGAAGGTAGCCGTATTGATATGGCCGCCCACTCGTAAGTACTCCCTTAATTAAAAAAAAAAAAAATAGAACGAAAAGATATTCATAATATCGTATAGGAATGATGCTCCTGCCCACGTGCATGATATTCTTGAATATCAGAATACAGTTGATTTAGTGAAAAAATACGTAGATGAGCACCCCGATACCATAATGATATCAACCAGTGATCATGAAACTGGGGGTTTATCTCTTGCCAGACAAATATCAAGTAAATACCCTGATTATTTATGGTAACAGCGAATCAACCTAGTCGATTTATGCATTCACTGATTTATATCACTTTTTTATTTTTTTTTTTTATTTTACTAAAAAGGTACCCTGATGTCATCACTAAAACAAAAAGTTCTTCTGGATTCTTATCTAACAAAATCAAGCAACAAAAAGGCAAAGTAACTCGTAAATATATAATCGAAAACATCTTAAGAGATGGTCTAGGAATAACTGATGCTTCAAACCGAGAAATTAATAAATTAATGGATAAGAAAGGGGTTGACAAATATTTGGCAGATATGGTATCCGTTCGTGCCCAGTTAGGGGTAGGTTTATTCGAAAATATATATTATAAATTCATACTACTACTATACATACCAACAATGTTATTAACATTTATATTAAATTTTAGTGGGCTACACATGGCCATAGTGGTGTCGATGTTAATTTGTACGCTTACGGCAAAGGAACTGAAGAGCTACGAGGTAGCCATGAAAACATCGAAATAGGTCACTTCATCTCAAGAACACTTGGCTTGAGCTTGGGTGATATTACCAAAAAATTGAACTTGTAAGTTTGAAATTTATAGAGTTATAAGTGTCATTGTTTGTATTAAATTTTATCTTAAATAGAAATAATGACTCCTTCCATTTGGGCAATCTAACTGCATCAGAAAAGTTGGAGTATAACGAAGACCTTGAGCATTATCATCAACTTCCTCCTAATGTTAAAGGATTATAATTTTTGCTCTGTAACACTTATAATACTCCCCATCACACTATGTAAATAATAATAAGATACAATTTCTTGATGAATTAGCAAATATATCCATTTATGCGACTCAATTTTTATTCCCCAAATTAAAAGGGGTCTCTTGAAATTTAGCACTACAAGAGTTAGTTTCAATGAATCTTGGCAATTATATCAATTTTTCTTTTAAACTCAGAATTACAGTTGACCAACTTTTTTTTCTTTTTTTGAGTTACCGTTTTACAAAAAGCTTAATAGGACTAATCATTAAGACAAAGATCTTTTCTGTTGTGTTCCATTACAAAAAAAGCGAAGCGCCAAGATGAAATGAGCTCTATACTAGGACTTTTCTTAATGATATTAGTATCACACCATCTTTGGTAAAACACATCGTGCTTATTATTACTGAACAAATGCTTAATTCATTTTTAACATTTACGCCACGTATTTAACAAGCCGCTAACGTGTTACTAGGAAACAAATGTCAAAACCAAAACGAGGTAGACAGTAGAGGTGATTTTCTACCAAGCATCAAGCCACATTGAAAGTTCTGTTCTTTTTTGTTAAGATAAAAATAAAAATAAAAAACACCTTTATATAGGTTAGTGATTATCAACCCTATTTTATTTGACTCATTCACTTATTTTGTTGACTTTTTTTTTTTTTTAGTCAGAGTCCAGAATTAATATAATAAGTTTCTAGTAATTATGCTCAAATGAACCAGAACATCGAAATCTTAGCATCAGCCAATAATAGTAGTCTAAAGTTTACGAGGCTGACAGCAATACCTTCCTATTATAGTAAGCTAATTATCTCGAGACCCAGTTTATTTCAGAAACATGAAACAAAAAAGCCAAGGATCAGGGGAACTGATCTAGTATATTTTTATCTGCGCTTTCTCTATTTATTTGCATATCATAGTCAATATTTACTCTTTTTGATAGCATTTTTATCTGCGCTTTCTCTATTTATTTGCATACAAAAAAGATATACTATTTAGTATAATAAGTATATATAAGTCTATTTAATATTAAGCTTTCTTGAATCTCATATTCAGCAGAATCTAGAATTAGAGTGATGGTCGATCTTGCGCTAAAAAACTGAAATCATATATGGTGCGGTGACACAAAATGATTTGCAAAGGAGGCCCAGAACTATCTTAAAATCATGCACACATTAATATAAATAGAGCTGTTTTTATTGTCTTTTAATTTATTTTCTATATCTTCCTTTTCAACTTCTTATTAAAATAAAAATTATGAATACTTTTGGGATTTCAACTACTCCTCGTTCGGGCTGGCTCTCGAAATTATCTAAATCCAATGCTTTTGGAAGCGCAAGATGGCAGTCTCGCTACTTTGTTCTTCTTGATTCAGAAATGCGCTACTATAAAGATGAGGTATGATTCTAAAACTAAGCTTTGTAGTGAACAAAGTGATTGACTTTTTTTATTATTATTTAATTTTAAATATTAGCATTCTACAAATGCTTCTCGTACGATTAGCCTAAAAGATATAGCAAAGGTGTCTGTTCTTTCAACTCAAGATAACCCTTTTTGCTTTCAACTTGAACCCACAGCTCTTTATTTATCACAGGTCGCTTCAAAATACATGAAAAAAATTTGGACTATTAGATGCCAGTCAGAATATGAGCTCGAAGCTTGGGTTGATTCTATTCACTTCAGATTGTCCAAAATATATGTTAACGATTACTCTATGCCACCTCCTTTACTTCAACCATTCTCAACACCCGAGCAAAGGCGTGTTAAGCCTTTGGCTTCAATGATGAACGAAATTCAAAATCCAAAGAAGAGCGAGATAGAAAAAATAGAAGAAACAGGACATCTACTTGACCAAAACACTCTGTCTCGTCCAATTCCTCAACCCAGACTATTAAAATCACGTACAACCATATCTCGCAGAAGAGGCGTTATCCTCTCTCCACTGGAGCTTGAAATGCACCCTATTCTCGATGACACTGTCTCATCATGCTCAACTGAGTCTTCCAAAAGCACACTTTCTTCACCAGCTTCCATTACTTACGAAGAAAATGTCCAAGCTAACAAGCTGATGACAAAAGAAGCTTATTTGTTGAATACATCCTCTCCAACATTTGAGTTGTACAAAGAACGCTTTTCAGCCTAGTTACCCTCTTCATTTTTTTTCTAAAAAAAAATGTGTATATTGATTTCTTTTTGTGATTTTCTAATTTGATATTGGATTTCTACAAAAAAACAACCTTTTTTGTATCAAAATAAATATATTCAAAAGCTTTGATAGCTTTTCTCTTGACTGTAAATTAAAAACCTTCTTTTTCCTTATTACAAAAAAAAACAATAAACTTTATCCTTTCATTTTTTTTTTTTTTCAATTAAGTATTGTCATCAAATATATTATCTTTTTTTCATTTATTTGCAGACTAATACAACAATTAATTACAAGAATTTTGTCCGTCAAAAAAGATACCTTTCTTTATTTATTACAGTGCAAATTAAGCCAAGGTAATCGTTCAATAGAAAATATTGAGTATTGATTTGAAATGGAGCATCAACATGATCTTCAAACAGTATTTAGATTCTGTTGATATCAATTCATTACTCGAGTTTGTTGCAAAGCGTTGCCAAATGGTTAAAGCAGGGTTTACAAAAACGAGCTGATTTATCTGGGCATGTAAGGTGAAGATTTGAGATACATCCAGAGCAAAATATACCTATAACAAATACAATGAGTTATCAACACTAGCCAAATACAAAAAAAAAAAAAAAAAATAAAAAAAAAAAAAAAAAAAATCATTTATTTACCTCCACAGGAACGACAGTGAATTTTTCTCTCTATTAATTTATAAAAATTAATGATCAGTATAGGAGAAAAAGCGAGATAACAGAATATTATATTACCTAATACAGAAAATGACTTATTACAATTAACACACTCCTTATACTTGTCTTCTTTCATCAGATGGAAGGTATCTAAAGTATCAGGCAGAACAAAGGAATACACTTGACCATGCTTATTTCCGGTAAAGAGTGTTTTTCTCGAGTTTGATAACGCAAGGCTGACAATGTCTGACTCATCGAGACTGTGATCTAAGCGATTGCTATGTTCAATTTGATGAACAAGTGTCAATACCCATTTTTGTTTCTTTGTTTCAGAGTCTGTTTTGATTTGCTTCAGCCAGAATTTAACTAGACCTCTATGATGACCAGTAATGATCATATCATCAGTGTTCCATTCCTTCGTTCTACGCTGTAAAATTCAATGGTATTAATGTATTATTTCCAGTGAGTTATTGAAAAAAAAGGTTACCTCATAAAAGATAGACGAGAGGATTGATTCCGAGCTTGGGCAAATAGCCTTAGTTAAATAAAGCTCTCCATTAATAGACCAGATACGAATAATATGACCAGTACAAGTGATAATATCCCCCTATATCATATATTAGTTTAATAACTCTTATTTAAGTATTTTTTTTTTAAATTAGTAATTAATCTTACAGTCGTGTCATTGATAGAGATTAATTGAACACCGTTTTCATGGCCTCTTAGTGATCTTATGTATTTCATTCGATTCATATCCCATATAATTGCAGTTTTATCCTAACAATGTCACAGCAAATAAGTAAGTCCATGCTTTTGAATAAAGTATTTTTCTGTTTTACCTCTGATCCAGTAACTAGAATACTAAATGATCTCGATGTCGCAATTGTATTTACAACAGATTCATGTCCTCTTAAACATTCAATCAAGTCAAAGTCCATACTTTTTTCATCTCTTATTTTCCACGTACAGACAAGCTTTATATTTAAATAAAAAAGAGCTGTTTAGTTACAACGTTTGCTATATTGCATATAAAAGCTTACATTATCTGTTCCTCCAGTTACAAATGTACGACTATCTGGGAAACATGCCGTGCTGATATAACCTACATGCATTGTTTCAAATACATTCAACAGCTAATTGACATATATTATTTAGTATATAAATGCGTATTAAATATGTTTTATTTAATATTACCTTTCCAGTGTCAGTCGCAAATAACCTTACGCTATTATCACTAAATCCCCATTCAATGTATCGGGAACCGTCAGAAGGTACTAAAAGTTGCTGACATTCAGTAACACCAAGTTTATCGTTATATATATTTATGTTTAGAACCTGAGATTTGACATCTATTTTTTTTTAAGAACAAGGGAGGGAAAATGTTGGCATCGTTAGGGTAACAGTTGATTATTATACTCAAAAACTAAAAAGGATTTCAACTTACCTCTTAAAGGTTTAATTGATTGCATTAATTTATCAATATGCTCTTGGAAGACATAATATCCAGCAATAACTGGGTCTTTTTGTTCCGGTATTCTTCTGGGATGTGGCTTCTTAAATAATTGTCTTGGAGTTTGACCAAAGTTATTGATGATGCCAATGGTTGCAGTTTTCTCAACCGTATCAGTAATTTCGTCAAGATCTTTAACAATAATAAAAGCGTTTATAAAGTAAACTCTCTGCTGAAAATGGGGGGAGGGGTTTCTTTTTTCCCTTATGACTTGATATAAATAATTAACTAAACACTTACCAACTGCACCTTCATAAGATAAATAATGGAATACATTCAAAGAATCAATTGCAGGTTGACCTTGTTGCTTATATCCAAAGATTAAATCAATCCAATGATGTAGATTTTTACTGACATAGTCGCTTTCAAGTGCCTATTAACACATACACGTACGAAGGTATGTTAGCAAGCTTATTATCAACAAAAGATCCTAATCTCTAATATGTACCTCACGATGGCGCTGAATAAACATTTTGGGATCCCCACAAGCCCATGGAGGTAATATAATTGAATCAATAGTCTCACCAGTTCCTTGTTTTACACCAAAATCAAAATTATTCGCATTCGTAAGAAACTCTGGTAAATAAAAGAACTCAGGTATCAGTTCTCTCACATCACCTGGATTCTTTTCAGAAGCAGAGTCCCAGGCTCGTGCTATGGAATCAAATAAACGGTCAGCATGATCAAATGTGCCACCTTGAAGATTAAGATAATGCTGAGTGAATGGTTCTAGTCGGATCAAAAATGAGCATACAATCATTGCGGACGAGTAGTGTGTTCCATAATGGAATGGCGGTGTGGGATCACCTGTTTCTCCCCACTGTTTATAACGATCTTCAAATTCTTCTTTGCGTTCTTGCGTTTGTGCGCCCATTGGTTTACTCAAATCACGGAATGTCTCGGGATTTGTTAAATCCAGTTCATCGCTTTCATAATCAGCTAAAATCCAGGGGAAGACAGGATACTGTGTCAAATCATTGTAGGAACGACCAGCGATGGCATTGAGGTACATGAGGTATTGGAAATTGGTAAGCTCACGACGTTCCCATCTATGTGTGAGTTCAATGAGCGTAGATGTACCAAAGATACTTGATAATTTAAAAGAACTACTAGTATACGTTTCCTTTTCGCCACCAAAAATGGTTTCACCCGATTCTTCATGAACAGCAACTCGATTTACCAATTTCGAATACAATTCATCTCGCTCAGATTTCTTGAGCGTAATAAGCGCATTTTGACCATCTGTGAAGAATATCTCCAATGCGACATCTCTAAATAAAAATCTTCTCTTAAAGACGTCTCGAAGATCAGCCGTAGCCCACTTCCGGCATTTATGAAGGTCGCCAGAAGATCCATCAGCGCGTTCAATTTCCATACCGGCAGCTTGGGCCAGTAGAATGAGATATTGATCTCGTTCTTCATTAGGTACATCCCATATCTCGACAACCTCACCGTCACTTCTTTGAAAAAAGTTATCAATCAGGTAAATATTGTTTTTACAGAGTAGCAAAAGTCCTTCACACGCATCGAGACCAGATATCTGACTGATATTGTAGACGTCAAGTACCATGTCACCATGTTCCACGAGTCTCAACACCTTTCTATTTTTATCTTCCTCGTACGAGATTTCTTCTTCGTCATCGTTCTCTTTCAAGTCACTGTTATCTTCACTCGCAAAATTATCCTGTTCGGACGGATTCTCCTCTTCATTGTCTTTTGTTGTCATACTAGGGTTATTTGCTAGTTCACTCTCAACATCACTTTTTAGATTGGTAATAGTAGATGGAGCAGCTGTGGTGGAACCAGAAGAAAGTGAACTCTGTTTCGACAGATATGTATAGTTTCTTGTGTCTGCAATAGATTGAAGTCGCTTTCTCATTCTGTTTGGCCCTTCGGTATAATCGAGTCTCCATTTTGCGTTTGCATCCACTTCTGGACCCCAAAGCGCTCTCTCTCTAAAAAGATCGTCCGAGATGCGTTTCCACTCGCTCTGAATAAAATTTTCGTGGCCATCAAAATCCTGTAATGCCTTTGTGAAGCGATTCAGTTCGAGTTCATGAATACTCTGAGACCAAGTAAGGGTTTTTGTCGTATAATTCGAAATGACCTCGTGCTCATACTGGACACGCTTTTGTATCTTTTTAAGCTTATTGATTCGCTTCGTTACATAAATCCGTAATGCTTCTCGACTATTTTTATATTCCTGCAAAATGAAATTTTCCCACGTTTTGCTTAGATGCTCGTTGAATAGTACATTCAATTCAAATTGACAGGTATCCAGCCATCTGTAGAAACTCTCAACGTCCATTTCAAACATACTTTGGAATCCTTTCACGATTTCATCTGTCTCGACCCCCTTTAGTTTTACTTTTAGAACTGAGGAGACACTGTCTGGTTTCTGCAATACTATTAATTTCCATATCTACAAGTGATCATGTTAGTATCGGAACATGTATACATCATATCAACAACTTACATTAACAGCAGATTCTTGTACACTTTCATTATTCGATGTCAAGTAACGATATAGGTGATAACAGAAGCATTTCAAAAAATCAATATCATTATTCTTTTCACTCAAGATGACCTTTTGATGATGAATACAGTAATCTAAAAACGCAATCAACCTTTGGATATCGCCTTCATCCTGTTCCAAGTTGGCTATTTTCACAAGAATCATTTTATTAAGAGAGCTATAGATGAGTCCAATAGATTGGTCCAAAGCACGAGGTGGGTCGTTTGCTAGGACGATTTCCAGTACAGTGGCAAGCAAGTCATAGGTCTGTTCAGTGCCTCCTTTAAATCTGCCTTGAATCACAGCATCAGCACTGACTTGGGCAAATTTTGCGACATTTGAGAGTGTGCGTTGATCAAACAGTGGTTTTGTCTCCAGTTGAAACTCACATTTTAGAGTTTGGGAGATGTGTGTCATAAGATAACCTTCGAATAAGAGTTGTTGATCATGGGAGCTTGGAGGGAATGCCTAAATATACGTATTTAGAAAAAAAAAGAAAGCTGATTTTTTTTTTATTACTTACCGCCATAACTATATTAAAGTCATTTAGATTTTTATTTGACGTATCATATAAGGATTTGATGCATATATTGACAATGAATTCAATAAGCGAATTCAAGGTATAATCGTCTTGAGACTTGATGGTGGATATGCTGTTGTTTTGACTCCAAGAGGCAGATCTATTATTAAAACCTCGATTGATTAAAATGACCTAATCATGATATATATATCTGTAAGTAATAAATTTACCTTAATTTATTCGAAAACGAAGTACCACGATTACTACTGACCATTGGAGATGTCCTGGTCATAATAGAAGACGAGTTTCCTCTCTTAAGAATACTACCTGCTATAATACTACTATCCAGAGAAGCAGCATCAATACTATTCGACGTTCTTTCGATCGGTGTGCCAATAGGAGAAACAGTGTCAGAAGGAGATGGGTTATCTAGTTCAAAGTTGGTAAGAACAGTATCTTTACTATCCATCTCATCTTCTGCGGTCATTCCATAAGTGGTACATACGATCGAAAATACAGACTGTACAATTGAGTCCATTGTCTCTTGTTTATTACACGCATCCCTGACATCAGATTTGGTAGCGTAGATTTCACCAAAGAGTTTAATAAATAACCC
The DNA here is from genome assembly GCA_025399235.1 of Backusella circina FSU 941. Taxonomy (NCBI): domain Eukaryota; kingdom Fungi; phylum Mucoromycota; class Mucoromycetes; order Mucorales; family Backusellaceae; genus Backusella; species Backusella circina. The sequence continues at coordinate 489,508 of MU622247.1, forward strand.
CAACGTACTATGAATATTATTTTTGGAAGCTACTGAGATGACATCCTTCGTCTGCCTTTCTTCACTCTGTCGAACATTGATGCTATTGCTCCTTGTCCTAGACACATACTGATGATCTATGATGGGCATCTCCAGTACCTTTCTTCCTTCGTTCCACATGGCAGTCATGATGGGTAGAATATCAGACACCAAACCCTTCCGAACCTTGTTGTTCTCTTCTAGAAATTGATACAAATGAGTGATATCAAAACGATCTTGAAGTGGGTAATCTGCCATATCCATTCCCAACATCATTAAAAAGAGCGTCTCATGAAGCTGGGCCAGGTTCCAATACTGCGGCAAGAGTTTTTGCATAATCAAAAATCCCTCAGAGATAGATCTAAACTTGTTGATGTACATTGTCCCCTGGGAGATACAGACACGGGCGAGTATGCGTGCGCTGAGTACCACAGAATATGGATTCACACCTGGAGCAAAGAACAGCAGTGTCCATTTGTTTGTGATGGTGGTAGAGAACTTCTTGACAAGCGCGCTATTCTCCTTGTCGCAAAGGATATCGTGTAGCATTTCCAGGACGATATTGCGCATCTGGACATTCTTGGCTGACTGGCCATAGTTCTTAGCATCGGCGATCATTTCGATTGTGCTATCAGATTGCTCAGAATCGGTCTTTTTGGCTTCGTTGAGGGAAAAGATGCTATCGGAGCGAGTGAAAACACGGAGTGCTTTATTCGTGGTGTGTGTGCTAGGAACTAAAAGCAATATTTGTTAATGTCATGTATACATACTATCACTCTATATCGAAGTTACCTTTATATACTGTAGATGCCAAAAATGTGGCAATGGCTCTAATACTATCAGTGTTCCAGTAAGCCAATACAGCCACCTTTAGTGAATTCACAACATAAGGAATCAGTTCTTTTGCGTATATATTCATTCGAAAAGCTAGCAGCATCTTCTTTACAAGGTCTAATTAAAATATGAGTTATATATCGACAAAGAAAAAAATAATAATAATAGATAAATATGTATATAACTTACGGATTTTAGGTAAACGTCTCATGTTGAAATGTTTTAATTTACTGGTTTGTAAAAACAAGACAAATTGATCAAGGTGTGCCTTTTGTACCTCAGAAGAGGTCTTTTTCCATATTTCAAAGTTGAGAATAATAAAGCGATACGCAAGTGAATTATTAATGATAGACTCCCTATTTTTGTTTTTATGATAAAGTTAGTTGTATATCCATTTTATACTATAACAAAAAAAAAAAAAAAAAACCTTACTCTGGTGCCTTGGGGTTTTTTCCAATAAATAGCAATAAAAGTTCAAGTAGATCAACTGAGATCAGATCTCTCTTTAGTTTTAACAAACATGCTAATATCTCGTAGCCATGAGATCTTTCCATATCTTCAGAGTTTCTCCAAGAGTAACGAATGATTTCAAAAAGAATAGCGGTTGCTTTTTTCAAAGTTTCCTCGGTCTATATAGGTTTGGATTATTAGATGCAAAACATAATTAAAGTCTATATATACCTCAGCACGCTCAACCAGTTTCAAGGCAATGGCACACCCACCCACTTTCCAAACAGATTCATCCAAGCCGAACGGGTACGCCACAATTGGATCACCTACCAGATACCCCATGTTGGCCGGAGTATAGACAGCATCTGCCATCTTTGGCAGGGCAGAATTCAAGAGCATCCGTGACTTATTCATTTCGGCCCCAATAGTAGCCAAGGTCCCACTCCCAATACCTGTGTGAACGGTGCCCGTTTTTTGCCCCGCCTCCAATGCATTACACGCAAAAAAGGCAAGTATGATTTTACTCTCAGGAAGGGTCTGAAAGGCAGCGCCACGCATGAGATAGGCCAACGAATACTGTTTTGAGGAGTCTCGTCTACCAGATGCCTTTGCCATTTGTCGAAGGGAGAGATAGAGGGAGGTAGATGCTTCGTATGTCTGGAACTGTCTCAGGGTACCTTGGAAAAGGGACTTGTAACGTGCACCCAAGCTAAAGTAAAGGGATATTTTCTCCTCTTCGAGTGTATCCTGGATGAGATAGACTGGTCCCAGGCTCCAAATCAATTGCGACTTTTCGCTGACATCGATCAATAGATCATTGCTGTCGAGTGTGCCCATAACAGCCTTGAAAGATGGTCCGCTTGAAGAGGGCACATAGGCACATGTCACCTGTTCAATCTTGGCACCATTGATAAACATCGACATGGTGCTCGATTTTGCCGAGAGACGAGATTTATGATGTACCAACGTAAGATGGTACCAGAATCCAACACGGAACTGGAATGATTTAAATCGAGCATCCTGTTTGGACTGTATATTATATACCTGTAGCATACTTGTCTTCGGATCTATGTATATCTTGAATACCATCCGCTGCTCATTGAAAAGCGTAAAAAGTGACAGGTGGGATGTCTCATCCTTCTTCTCTATATGGAACCAGAGCATGAGGGTATAACCAGGATTACTAGGAGGAAAGTTGGTCAATTCTGGTACCTGTAACGATGTACCTGAATTCTCTCCCATATCAAATTGTAAAAAGTTCGGCCATCGACTACGAGAGGCACCTTGGAGGACAAGCTCAAGTAATCCCTCGCCGTAGGTATTCTCCAATGTGATATTGTTGTCATTCGTATCAAAACCTCTAAACATGTATTCAAGCTCCTTAAATCCAATACCCATACTCATCAAATGCTGAATTGTCTGCAGGATAATACCACGGTTGGATGGTGAAATAGATGTACTCTCTGCCTCTGGGAATGCTGTCTGTAATAAGGTCAGAATGAGTCCACTGCCATTCAGTTTAATTTGGTTTCCTCTGGTGCTTTTTGATAACAACATGAGTGCATAAAAGATTCCGTGTGATAACTCTTCAAACCCCTCGGTATTGGGTGTTAATTTCTCCAAGTTTAGAATCGTTGGTGTCATATCTGAATTAGAAACGACAATGGTGGTGAGGTCTCCCAGTTTTGATTCGATACTCTTTAAAAAGCTGGTTGTTACCAAGGCATGGATGCTATCTTCATTATCTTGAACAAATAAATCACTTATTGACTCATCCTCCAAAGCAAACACAAAGAGCATGCTAAACACATGCCGCGCCGCATCCTCACTGCTCAGCGCACCAGTCATTGTAAGCGCATTTTCAAGCATACCATACCCTACATCTTTTTTGAATGAATTCTTGTTGACTTGATGATTGCGCATCGATTCTGCCAATACCGTAAACACCATCTGCAACACCATCACCATCTTTTTGAAAATAACCGGATCAGATTGCTGTTCAAAAGCACCTTCCAGCCCGACAATCATCGAGACAATCGTCACAAAACCACCCACTGTTTTAAACATGTCCTTTGTCGACCTGTGTGACTTTATAATCCGATGAATTGTCCTTAGTACTTCAATCCTAAAATCAAGGTCATCTCTAGGAATATACTGGATGGCCTCCATCACTCTACTAAATGAATTGATACTATCGTCCGGTGAAAATGTATTCTCCTCTGCTTCTGATGAATCGTGTGCATGTGTTGAAAGGCTTTCAAATAATCGTAATGCACCGAGTCTTGTCTGTGAATAACGAAGTAAATCAAGCAGATTACCCCGATAACTGATTTGAATAGATATATATATATATATATATATATATATAAAATAGAATGAGTATATACATCTTGTATATATTCTATATATTTACTTTTTCCTAAATAATGCTACATTCTCTGGCACAGATGTCATGGCAATGGCACATTGAATGACGGTATCAAAATGATCCAATACCTGTGCTAGAAATGCTTCATATTGATCTGTCTGCTGTATCTGCTCTGTAACATCCGATAACAATAGACTCATAATATTGATCAAACCGACATCCTGAACTACTGTAAAAAATTTCGACGACTTGTTTAGTAGGTTTGTAAAGAAATCACAGATGGTGGGAATCATTTTGCCTGAAGAACCGCCTAATGAAGATAATTGGTATCATTAACAAAAAGAGCATCAATAAATATGAATCCTTACTTTGAAGATGAAGAGATAAAACCGCAAGTTCTTTCAAAGGCACAAAATTAAGGTCGATCATAACAAACTTTATTAACTCCATAATACCTTGCTACATATTTACATATTATACATCATTTTATTAAATAAGAATAATAATAAAAAATGAGGCAAGATATCTAAACTATAGTATTTACCTGCATTTCTTGGCTATAACTCTCCATCCCCTCAATCATCTGTGGAATGGCGTTGGTAGACTCTATAATAAAGTAATTACATGGATGAGCTTCTATCATTGATTTGATTGTTTTGAATATCCTCAAATGGAGTGTAGGAGGTAGTTCATTCTCTATAGGTTGTTCTGGTGTAGTGAAAGTGGTTTGATAGAAGAGCATGGATAATAATGATTTGAAGATGGATGTATTCTTTAGGACTTTATCTATTGTGCTACTTTATTAGTGTCTACATTTTCCTTTCATTTTAATGCGAATCATGTCTACCTGTCAATCCAGTTGGCTGAGGCGTAGTAAAATCTGGAAGGAAAGAAGAAACTTAGTACCTCCTCCATCTACCTTCCATTTTTGATCTCTTTACCTGCATGCTGGTAAGGTAATCCATCCGACATGGATGGTATCGGTAATATTCTCCCAACATATGCCAATTCAGCCATTCTATTGGTAATCTCCATCTGCACATCATCAATACATAAACCCATCTTCTTCAACTTGCATTACTTACTTTTAAACTCAGAATATGACCACTAAAAGGCCCCATCTCTATCACTTTGCATAAAACACTGGCAGCTGACCCCCATTCCTCTAATAAACCATATGATTGTACTTTGACTGAGTCCTTCAACTGGTAATGTACGAAATCCAATCCCAATATAATCTCATGATGATCTACCAAGTCAAGCTCATTCTTGGATAGGCAATTATTCCATGATTGGGTGAATGCCTGTACAGTGTGATTTGTGTGAAGATATTGTGCCAATTCGCCATTGATTTCGATTGATTTTAGAATCTCAATCATTCTATATTTGTATATATCAATATATAAAACACCTATACTCTATCTCCTCTCTCTTTTTTTTTTTTTACCTGTATTTCCATATAATATAGGTCGGCTCAATACTCCTATTAATATCATCAGGTTGAATCCTCAACAGTTTAATCATCATCATCAATGTATCATCCATCAACAATCGATGCAATACATTCTGATTCTGTACAAGATTACGAAGAATATCTGCAGTGATATCACCCACATCGGATATACTCTTGACCTGTACATCTGCAGTAAAGTGTTGATAGTATTCTGGTGCCAGGTGGATAAAGATGCCCATCATTTTGACTACGAGTTGGGGTATACGTTGTTGGATTAGATAAGTCATGATGGTATCCTAAGTGTATATAACCATTTTAGTATATAGATAACTAGAAATGTAGATGCCAAGATATACTTACTGAAGCGTGTGTAGCATACTGTATCATTTGTATTACATTATAGAGGTGGGAGCGTAAAAGGTCCATTACACCTTTTTATACATATAAATACACTTTTTTTTTTTTTTTTTGGTTCGCTGAAGACATACCTTGACTTGCTTCTATTTTATCCTTATTTTCTGATGCTCTACGAATGCCATTAACCAGTTCTTCAGACAAATGCTGAATGAATGCTCGATCATCTGGAAGTGAGCTAAAGGCAAAGTCAGCACCCCACAGAGTATAAGCATCACCCACTAAAGGTAATAGTTCGGTTTGAAAGAGGTGGGAACGATCCTATATTATTAGTATTAGTATTGGAAGGCTTTTTTCTGTATATATATATATATATATATATATATTTTACTTCTTCTGTAGATAATAAGTCATTTGTTCTTTGCCAAATCTCGCGCAGGCGTGTTTGGTGTTCTTCTCGTCTAGAATATAAAGTATAAGGTTCATCTATAAAATAAGTTGTTGTAATAATATTACTTTGCAGCCTCTTCTTTTGATAAGCCAGACTCTTCTGGTATCTTGTTGTTAATGGTGTTTATTCTATCTACCCAAGATCGCCACATAGTAGAGAGAGATAAATTAAATAAAAAAATAGCTGCTTTTGGAAATTAGAGTCAAGACATTGTGCGCAAACACGTGAGTGATAATGCAAAAAAAAACAGAAGATGTTTGCATAGTGTAATATAAAGTCATAGATCAAAAGGGAAAGGAATGTTTATTTATAAATGGCTTACAGAATAAGGTGATTCCTTATCCATATAATATATCGCCCTTGCCTTTATATTCAACGTAGAATTAAAAATATCAAAAAAATCAGACCCCAGCACCATATCCACTTTACCATTGTAAATCATGGGCAGCACATATAAAGGAATGGAGTGTTGACTGATCGGAAACTGTACAATACCAATGGGCTCCTCAAAACTAAACACACTTGTCTTGATGGGCTCCTTCTTTCTTGGCATGATGTCAAGGCCGAGTCGCTTGGCACAATCAAGCGAAATAGCAGATACAAACCAATGCATTTTTGAGAGAAGTGCCTTGACAGTGTTATCGCTTAGATTGAGTTCCAAGAAGCCTAGATTGACGCTGGTGTGTTCTTTGGGTATTCGATAGCAGATACTGGTTTTATTGGATTTGGATTTGCCAGCCTTTGCGTTGGGTGTTTTGGGTGATGCTTTTGTGGGTTTGGGTGTTGGCTTTTCTAGAGTATTATTAAGAGGAGTTGGTTTTTCTAAGGTCGGTTTTTCAACAGATGGCTTTTCTAATGATTTATCAGCTGTGGTATTTGTTGTTGCAGTATTTTCATCGACTACTGTGACGGGTTCTTTCTGCGGTGATGGTTTTATAGGTGTTGTACTAGACTCTGATTTTACTTTTGATGTATTTATGGATGGCTTGAGATGTTGTAAGGAATTAGTGTTGATTTCAGAAGACGATAAAGTAGGTGACGATGGCACAGATAAACTTGTGGTAGAGGAAGAAGAAGGTGATGATGACTCGTTAGTGTAACCCTGTATCAAATGCCTTACAGCCTCGGCACCAGGGTATCTCTGTACAAAAGGATGCGACTCTGGTACAAAGTAACCTGCACTCAGCAGAGCCATCGATTCGGGTGAACGAAGAATATCAAGTGAATCTTGACGTTTTGCTCCCAATATAGCAGACGCCTTTGCACAGTGGTGTCTGGCCAACTGCGCAGCCTCTCTCCAACTGTGAAACGTGAGTTCCAGTGGTTCTACTAGTCGCTTCCATCGAGGATGCAGATTCATAATGTAGAGAATCACAAGATCTCTGTCGTTTGGTGTAAAGTTGAGTTGTTCCAGTCGTCGTTCAAACTCGCGGGTATAGTCTTCAAGTTGTTTACAGAGTCGACTTTGTTCACCAAGGACATCATTGCCATCTTTAAGTTCTCCAGAGACCAAACTGTCATCTTTGGGTTCGGAATTCGTTAATTTCTTTCGTGATCGTTTAATATTCTTTTTCATAAAACTGTGCAAAAAGATAACAAAAAAAATAACGTCATTTTTTTTTTGGATTATTCTTTTATATCAAAAACTCGGGCCTTACCTGATTGGGTAAGATTTTCACCTACACAAAAAATAGAAAAGAATAATAAACCTTTTTTTCTCTCTTCATCTTTACACTTTTAATAAATGGCTGAAGACTCGAGTTTAGAGCAGACAGAGTTTGACTATATTGTACTAGGAACAGGCTTAATAGAGTCTATTTTGGCTGGGTAAATAGTTTATTGTTATATATTTATACTTTACTCAATATATTATAAAAGGTCACTTGCACGTATTGGCAAGAAGGTACTTCATGTCGATAGTCATCAGAACTATGGTGGGAATTGGGCTGTTCTTAGCTTTCGTGACTTGTATGAATGGACTACAAGAAGTGAGAGTAAAGGTAATTGACTTATACAAGATGACCCTGTAAAAAGAGAGTAACTTGTATATTATATTAAAAAGTAGAAGAAGAAGAGAGAGGTAATAAACACTAGTATGGATACATATAAGCACGGTAGCTAAAAGAAGTTTAAAACAAAGAGGGTTATATAAGTTATGAGTCAAACTACAGAGGCAACTTCCGTCACTTTAGCTTGGATTTGTGTCGTGATTATAAATCACCAGCAGTGGACAGTGAGGAGGAGGAATTGAGCGAGTCACTTGACAATCTGAATATAAAAATATCTTCTATGGATCAAGATGTATTGGATCGTTTTATCGAGAATGAAAAAACGAGCCAAGATATCTCTCTGGAGGAAAAGAAGGCCAGAATCAGGCTTTTTGGTGAATTACTTCAAAAGTCACGCTCATATAATCTTGACACTGTACCAAAGTTACTCGGTACTCGTGATGATCTTGTAGAGACATTGATTCGTAGCGGAGTGGGACGTTACTTGGAGTTTAAGAATGTAGAGAATATCTATGTGTTTGATGATGATTCAAATATGATGGAAAAGGTATTTATTTAAAGAGCGAGATATATTTGGAGGATATACTGACACTGCGTAGGTGCCTAGTTCAAAAGAGGATATATTTACAAACAAGGCTGTTAGTTTGATTGAAAAGAGAAAGCTGATGAAGTTTTTGACATTTTCAATGGATTATGAAAATGCACCAGAGGTTTTGGAAGGTTATGAAAATATGACATATTCGCAATTTTTGCAAGATAAATTTAAAATCACTGGAAAGTTACAACAGGCCATTATTTATGCAATTGCTTTATCAAGAAATACAAGTAAGGAAAATACATTAGGTATATAAAGCGCTACTAAACATGGGTCATATTAGCTTCTGCAAAAGAAGGTTTAGAGTCTACTCACAGGTTTGTCAAGGCAATGGGGCGCTTTGGAAGAGGTTCTTACCTTTGTCCTCTTTATGGTGGTGGAAGTGAGATTGGTCAAGCCTTTTGCCGGTAAGTGTGTGTGAAAAGTGGTAACTTAAAAAAATAAACTAAAATATGTGTACATTATAGTGTATGTGCTGTGTATGGAGGCACTTATATCTTGAATCAGCCTTTAGAATCGTTTATTGTAGATAGAGAGACCAATGATTGTACTGGTATTATAACAAAGGACAAGCAGGAATTTAAATGTAAAAAGATCATCGCTGGTCTTGACTATTTAAGTCGATCATGGATTCCAAACCATGATGAGAAGAGGTAAAAAAAAAAAAAAAAAAAAGGAAAAAAAGGATTAAAAAAAAAGAGCTGGTTGGATTATACATATATGTTGGAGGCTTATGTGTTTGTTTGTTTTTTTTAGTTTATGGGTGTCTAGAGCTATTCTAGTAACAGATATACCTTTAGCTTCTATTGATAGCGAGAACTTTATACCAGCTGACCTGAGCTATAGTTTATTTCCTCCTGGTAGTAAGGCTAGTAATAAGGAATCTCATATTTATGGTATTCATCAGAGCCATGAAAGCATGGCTTGTCCACCGAATCAATGTAGGTTTTATATATCATTTAGCCAATACTCCTTATTGATATATTGTGTTCAATTATAGTTGTAACTTATTTATGGACTACATCTCAAGAGGAAGGCGTTGTAGAGAAGGCTGTTGATCTATTACTACAAAGTAGTAATAACAAGAAGGAGCAAGAAGGTAAACAATAAGATAAGCAATGTAATAACAAGATATACTGATATATATGTATATATATTAGAGAATAAAAAGGATATAGAGTGTAAATTCGTGGTACATTTCGAACAAAGATTGCGTAGCATTAAGGATCTCGAGTTTAAGTTACCAAACAACATTATACCATGCAGTGATCCTGATGCCACTATTGATTTTAACACTGCAACAATGGAAGCAAAGGAATCATTTTATAAATGTGAACCAAAAGATACTGAGTTTATGCCTGCTGCAGAACAGGATCCAGACGAAGAGTTTTAATTAGAAGTGATTATATATTTATAATAAAGAGTATTTAAAACCAATGTTATTAAGTGGAACCAGATTATTAAAACATATTTATTGGGTACTCTGCTTCTTTGGAAACCATTTTTTTGTGATATTTGACAAGTTTAATAATAGCAAAAATTTAATGAGCTTGATGTATATCTTTATTTTTCCAAAAAATATATATAATAGAACATAGTGCAAGTCCGTTGTGAAGATGTTTATATCATTGAATCAACAGGGCTTTATTATAAGTTTACTGGATCATATTTACATCCGAATCGGGATCTCAATCAAGTCTTCATTAGTTGATGAGCATCGGTTCAGGAAAATGCTAGATCTATCATTGACATATACTTTGCTACATTTATTGGCTCTTAACCATATCATTATTCAGTATTTCTTTCCATCATCATCCGTGACTTTCCACATCATCAATAATCTCGCACAATTGAAAAACTATAGATACTTGTATATTTTCCCTTTGTAAATAGTCAAACTTTTTCAGAAGAATAATGTATTATTTAAAACTATTGCGTTTAAATAATGAACAAACTACTGAAGTAACGAGCAGTAAATAGTTCCAGTTATAAGAAGTAGGTTAGAGTAAATAAAGACAATATGATAACCAGAGAATATTTCATAGAATCGATCTCAAATAAGGTAGCTACAACTTGATAACATCGACAGTGCTGGTGATTCTAATAGTGACGATGAAGAGCAAGAGGTGGTAGAAATAGAGACAATAAAAAAAAAGATAGAAATTACATCAGGAACGTCGTCTAGTAGGCTTAAAAAAGAGTCTATATGTTAGAAAAGATGGCTGAAAAGGGGGTTAATGAAATACTACGTTACAGAAATATCAAGATGTCACCTATTTTTTTTTCTGGTGTTAAAGTGAAACTTCGAATCTGAATCGCTTAAGCTACTTGAAACATTGGCCTTATATAATTTAAAGTTATTTGAACATGTATTGCTACCAAGGCATTATCCTTTTCCAGTCAACACCCTTCAATCATATTTAGTCGACCTTCGGCTATTTCCGTTTGTATTTATATTGCTAAATTTAACCTATTTTCAATCGATGATTTGACTGACTGTTCGTGGACATGCGCCGTTTCCATTCTCTTCCGAGTAATATACAAATTCAATAAGGCTTATAGAGTTTGGCGATTTTCACCTTTCTTTTTCATACATGTTTCATTGGTACATTAAAAGTGACATTGTCAACTATTTTATATCAGAAATGATAAAACTGTTGACGAATCTTTTTTTCTTTTCTTCACACCTCTTTTAAGAATCTCTTTGGATTGATGACGATTATGCGTCCAGGTTTTTTTTTTTTTTTTTTTTTTTTTTTTTTTTTTTTTTGATTTGAAGTGTCCTGTTTTTTTTGCTTTAGAATATTGTACGTATTATTTAGTACAGGGCATAAAGGAGAAGTAGTGTATCAGCAACACTTAGACTGTATACGTCAGCCAAAAAACTAAAAAAAAAAAAACTACAAAAAGAATATAAAAACCAACAAAAAAGGTATGTATAACTTCTTTGATAACAATATGGATGAAAAGGTCATTGTTAAACTGGCTTGAATTTAGGCCCATCTTTGCTTCAATTTTGCTACACTTAGCCATAATTTAGATACTTTATATACTTGTTTTTGATCATTTTGACCAATAAATTTATCACTCATCAATTGCTCCGTTACTACTGTTTTCTTTATGTCTTTATAGTGCATTGTATTTGTACTCTTTCATCATTTGTTTCATACTTTTTTTATTTATTTTATCCGATCAAATAAATTCACATGGGATGCGTATATACCCTCTCAGTATCAATATAATATAATTGAAGAGAAAATACGTGACATTCATACTTTAAACAAAAACATTCAATAGTTTCATTCATTTTTATTGAAAAAAAAAAGTTCCTTCTACAAAGGATTGAATGATCTCACATGAAGCTCAAAAAACATATTAACGTTTCCAAAAATGTGTCCAATTGACAGTGGACGCACTGTACGTTGTGGTTTATAACTAAAGAGAAAGCACCCAATGACAACGAGATGTTTAGAGTTAATTTTACTATTAAAGAGCGGACCTTATGTGTCTTGTCCATATTAAGATTTTTTATTGTTTTACCTGGTGTTCACGACAAAAAATCTCCCTTGCACTAAATATGGACTCCTTTATCATTGAGTGCTGTCTTACATGTTGTTACAATAGGTGCTGTAAAGCTTACCAGATATTTTTTTTTGAATTAAAAGAGGCTGTGTCGATTGGTTGAAAAAAAAAAGTTGCATCACACAATAGGATCTGCTTTTTCTTCCGCTCTTTTTATTTTGTGGGGATCATGGATTATTATTAAAGAGATGATTAGTAGAGAATAATTAAGTTTTATTTCAGAAGAAGAGCCGCAGTTAATTGTGTAATAAAGAAGAAATCAAAAGAAAATAAAAATAGAGTTGGAGTAACCCATCACACTTCACTGTAAGGTGTACAACCAGCCACGGTTTGTGTAAAACGAGAAAAATTACTTTTTTAAATAATATATAAAACAGACGAGTAGATGCAAAAATAAAAATAAAAAAATATCACTCCTCCTTTCATTCCAGTTTTTATTTATTCAACCCTATAATCATGGAAAACATTGGCTACTATAACTTGCTTGCAGGCACCTATTCTCACCCGCTTTTGAAAGATACTGTAAGAGGTCTAGCCTCCACGGGTATGATCCTGAATGCAGGCATCATTGGTCTATCCATCTATAAAATTATCAAACGAGACAAAGCAAAGGACCCCCTCCGAGGATACATTATCCCCATCTTAGCTGGTATTGTAGGCTGTGTTGGCTACTCTATTTACTTTATGAAAAAGAATGGCCAAGGATTTTACCCCGTTGAGCTTGCCTACCGTGCTTTGGTTTGGCTCTCTGCCATTGGTGTCTTTGGATCAGTCGCAACAGCACAAAGTTCTCGTGCCATCACTACTGGTCATGTAGCTGTTTATATCGGCTATTTTCTGCTTGCCGTAAACGTGATCTGCGGTATTGTATTTGAAAAGATGCCTATCAATTACTATAGCATCATGGAAGGCAATTATACACTGGACGAGCTGCGCCGCTACGCTGATCTCGCTCAATACATTACAAATGCAAACTGGGTCTTCCTTGCTGTGTTTCTCTTTTTGTTTATACGATACTACTCTCACTTTAAAGCGAATGGTTTACTTGTTGGCATCATCACCTATGTGATTATCTCCATTGTTTCTTTAATCACAGATACTGGGACAGTCTATGCTGATTCCAGAAATGCTTCGGTCAGTGGTGTCAAGGCAATCCTGGTTGTGAATTTTATTTTCGTTGATGTGATCAGTGTGGCTCAAATGGTCATATCCATCACACTTTGTAAAAAGTGGGTTATTGGAAAACCGTTACCCGATGTCAATGATACGGAAATGGCAGGAGAAAACCAAAACCAAAGCCAAATGTCAAATATTACTAATCCTTTTGCAGACTAAACCCCCCTCTATCTTATTGGCCCTTGTCCCCTTTAGATATTTATATATTTATACCTTCTTCATTATCCCACCTCTATTATTTGTATATTTTATCTAGTTACCTTTTCTAATTACGTTATTTATATATATATATAATCCATTACACCTAATATATACGTTTTCGTTTAACAGTAATATCTTTTTACTAAAGTACTTTCTTTATTTTAAAAATTACATTTCAATAAACAAAATTATGATTTAAGAGCAGATTATGATACGAGCGCTCATTGCAGACATTTCAGTGTAACTTTATCTTGATTCACCTAAAAGAGGGTATTTTATTGTTAAAAGTATTCTTTTTTTTAAAAAAAAAAATAGCATTGAAGCAATATCAAAACCTGCTTAACACTGATAAATCAGTAGCTGCTTTTTATTCGTGCAGACAAAAGGTCATTTGTCGAGATCATATATTTATATGTATCAACATTGATTTTATTATTCATCACTTTTGATAACAACTTGGTTACATCGAGTTTCTTTTCGTGAATACTATGATGAAAAACCCTGATGTATATAAAGGGCATATGATAAAAATAATTCTATTTGTCTTTATTTATCATTTTCTCTCTTCAATAAAGAAGAAACAGTAAAGAAAAGAAAAAAAAAGCGCAATGTATGACTTTTTCAACCTGAAGTTTAGTAAGTATAAACTTGTAATTAGTTTTTGTTTATATATAAAAATATTTTTTAACTAAAAACATACATCTGTATGGGGTCCCATTTAGACGATATGATGGTCCCACCACACCAGCAAGATGATCCACTCAACGATCTTGCCTTTATGAACTTTCTAAATTCCCTTGGTGACAGTGAGACAGCAACAAACAAGATCGCAAGACTGGGTAAATGTGAGCACCCCAAACATCTCGACTATCGACGAGAACATTTCCTGGCCTCCCAAACAAAAAAGGTGGCCAAAACAGTTCCGCGCAGGGGGCGTCCACCAAAAGGACCAAACAAGGTTGTGGAACTGACAGTGCGACCGCTACCAAAACGGTTAGAGGCCGTTGTAGGTAAAAAGAACATCAAGGTGTGTTTGACATGTTTGAAAAGGTCCGATATGGATAAGGAGTATGTGATGCATTCACTTTATGTTGGTCCTCAGCAGTGCCAAAAAAAGAAGAAGATGGAAGCTAAATAAATAAATAAAAAAATTCCCATCTTATCATAATGTAATAAATAAAACCTTTTTTATCTTGTCTATACTAATTGCAATATTTATATATGTACTTGTTTGTTTTCTGAGGTGCGTTTTAAAAATTAAACTTTGTATGCAAAATAGAAAGAGAATTAATTTTAGTTTTAAACGGCAAAAAGTATCAGAAAAAAAATCTAGAGCAAAGTTGGTCGAGATTTATCAAACTTGGTTTTTTATTGCTGATTTGTGCAGCTCTTTTTTTATTATTATTTTGAGAGCATGGTGTATACTTTTATAAAAATCATAAATGAGAACGTAGACAGAAACTGGGAGAGATTCTCTGATGCCAGACCTTTTTTTTTTTACTCGAGAGAGCCGGTCCGACTATTATATTTGGTTAAAAAATAGTAAAGTGGAGAGAAAACACACTTAATTTAGAATAAATATTGTCTTTAAATAGGAAAACAACTTCTTAGATCAAAGAATAAATGGAAGAATTTGTGGCGTTGGAATGATGTCGAATTTTCGCTGTTATGATATCAAGTCGTGATTTTTTAGATGAAAATTCCTTATCTATTTTTTTGTTCTTTGTTGTAGAAAATAAGTAGCCTATTTAGTAACGTACCATTTTCTTAGTCTATTACTTTGAAGGATCAAAACATAAAATGTTAATTATACGAGGTATTTCTTTTTTTTTTTATAAAGGTTTCTCATGCTTACAGTCACTTATTTTTGTTGGTTTGTTAATAGTCTCTTGAAAGAAAATGCCTATATGTATAATGTTAGTGTATAAATCATTTATCGAGTTAATTAATAATACACCTTGGTTGAGTTTAAAGAAAGATAATAGCTCTTCTAAATCATGAATCATCTTGAAACATAAAAATATATTAATATTTTTCTACAAGTATACAGGACCAACTAAATATTTACATTTTGTTGTTGAATTATAATATGCATTCGATGCGCTATTTCATTATTTAATCCATCAAGTTTAGTTTGTAGATATTTAACCGTTTCATGCAATTGATTCACCGTATTCAGCCCACTGGATTTATCCTCTCTGTGGTGTTTGATATTACTTCCTTCAGAAAAATCTGTCAGAGAACCTGAAAGCTGTCTTTTTGATGTTGAAGACGATGGTATGTTTCGAGTAATATTTATTAATGTTTCATTACTGTCTTTTTTGAATTGAGGATGAGAGACCGTATATGTTACTCTTTCGTTTGGTTGTGATGGGTTGTCTTCACATGGTGTATATTGTTTTGTACAAAACCCATAGACTAATGACGTAGATATTTAATATGTTGGCGTAATAGGCGCCCTTTATTAGCTCTTTTTTTACCATTTAACTGTCTCACAAAACTCGACCATTTGTTATGCTTATAATAGTATGGTAGTACTTTATTGGAAAAGTCATCACGGTTTCTTATAATAACTTTTTCTCCACTTGGAGCCCAGTATATGTCACCATCTGCTTTTGGATCGTTTACCATTCTTTATTGCAATAGTTAGAAATTGTACTCATTTAATATATGAAAAAATAGAGTACCTATGCAGCTTTGTTATGAAAGGTGGAAGTGTTAGTTTTGATAAATTCATATCAGGACATGATGGTTCAGAGGCAGGAGTGGAATAATACATGATTGACATAGGTGTGTATATTTATAGAAAGAGCGCGAGTAATGATAACGAGCGAGGAAATGAAGATAAAAAAAAAAAGGAAGAGAAGGACGGAAAAAGACTAGGAAAGAATGATTTAGAAAATTTAAAGTTCTTACTGGTATTTTTTTTACTTCTCCCCTAGTTACACAAGGAAGGACGCGCCAGACAGAGCTGTGGTAAACTCGGGATGTTAAAAACAAAGGGGAGTAAAGTTCTTTTTAACCAAAGATCTAATGAAAAACCCAATAAAGAAATTAAAAGATCCTCTGACAGTACTAATAGTGGGTGCTTCTCCGCAAAAAGAGAATATAATCCAAACCAGCCTACTATCACTAATTTATACCAACCAGGTGTATTCCTTTAGATACCTCATTTTCTGCTTCCACTTAAGCTAATCGACCTTAAATGTCAAATATGCAACTCAAAGCTTACAACAAACGGTTTTAATTGACCTAGAAGAGTAGTTAATTTATCCAAGTAAGACTATGAAATACGACTCAACTCAATAACTATTATTAGGATCCATAAATATATTGAATAGCTAATTCTATCTACTTTTAATGAAAATATTTTTTCTTCTTTAAACGAAGGCGTTTAGCCAATGGCTACCGAGAAAATCGCTTCGTTTGGGCATTCTGGTTTTCTTACATCACATGAGGACATGCGTATCATTTATATACACAATATTTTTCAGAGAATCAGCACTGAAATTGAAGACTTGTTGGTGATTCTCAAACGACAGTTGGAAAGTAAAACCGAAGTATTTAT
Organism: Backusella circina FSU 941; assembly: GCA_025399235.1. NCBI lineage: Eukaryota > Fungi > Mucoromycota > Mucoromycetes > Mucorales > Backusellaceae > Backusella > Backusella circina. Next base: position 506,567 of record MU622247.1, read on the forward strand.
AGGATTTGAATATGAGTGAAAAATTGATGGTGATTCAAATTGAGTTGACGTTATTCAAATTGCCCATGATAAAACCGTCTATATCAGATATCTCAATGTGAATTGGCCAAAATTACCTTCCTGTTTAAATGACTTACTGGAAGATACAAAGATCAAAAAAGGTGGTAGAATGGTAGGAGGTGATCTAAGTTGATTAGCTAGAAGATATGGCATTTATTGTACCAGTAAATTCGAGCAGAACGCATTTTGTTCTAACAGAAAGTATGCAATAAATATACTTTAGTATATAATCTCCGAGGACGAGCAAGTGGGGTCATGGGATTCAGATGATCTCACTCAAGATAAAACTAATTACATGGCTATCGATGCATAAACAAGCCTGGAAATACACAACGTAGCTGTCAGTACACCCATATTTGGCAGTAGTGTAATGGATCAAAATTGTTCTTCAGGAACTTGTGTAGTTCTTTAACCATTGAATACACCACGACTAATTGCGTATGTAAAATTGGTTAGGCCAGCTGACAACAATAATGAATCAGTTACGGTTGAAATAATTCGAGTGATTGTGTCTAGTTACACACTGGAAAGACAATTTGGACAAAATGGTACCAATTCTGTTGAATTGGACTTAAAATAGCATTATATGCGATTATTCAACTTCATTTTCATATAAATATTATGAAATAAAATCAGAAAATCGGCAAAGTTGATTTTCTTCTAAAATTACTAAATTAGGAACAGATACTTACTGGCCTTATCGAGCCCTAGATCGCTCTGCGCATGATCTTGTTTATATAGCGGCCATAGAAACAAAAGAGCGAACATAATTTGTCTATTTATATACACATACTACTTCTAGAACGGCTATGTCCATTTTTCACTTGAGAGAAAAACAAAAATTCCTGCTAGAACGCACCGTTATGCTTCCAAATTATAAACTCAAGTTTGAAAAGGTTAGTCAACTTAAAGATGATTGGCTACGATTCATGGAAAGTAAATCAACAAATAACAAAGAAAAGAGGAAAGATAATACAACAATACGACTTGTTTGCTGTGGCAACAAATCAAACAGCTAATTGAGACAAGGTATATACCATCATGCATAGAGTTTGTATTTGTTATGTCATTACTTACTATTTAAAGTGATTTTAATTAAAAGTGCTAGCAAAATGATGTTTAAAATACGTCATGTCACGAAATAAAGCTGTATATATTTGCATTTATTTTATTCGTATTATTTTATTTTTCTTTTTTTGATATATTTTATAAACATCAAAAAAATATTAGTTAAAATATAAAATATGGCACTTTATTATGGAATAGTTTTTGCCATCTTGGCTGTTGAGGTAAACTTAATATATATCTTTTATGTATAAATATATATGAAATAACACGATAAATGAAATGTATAATATAGGTTACACTCTTCTTTTTGTTAATGGTAAAGGATAAGCATACTAAGAAAAAAAAAAAAAAGTTGTTACAAGGCCCATTAACGTATATCTCAATAGTTGCCTATTCCAACACGCTGGCAAAAACCCATTTTCCGCTGGTTAGCAACATCCCCCACTGTAAGTTTTGAACAGATTATAATCATTATGTATACTTAGTGTCTGCATTAGGTCGCGCACGCTCAATATATTATGAAAATTGTATTTGCGTAAGTTCATTCATTTATTTGAGAAGAAGAAAAAAGAAAATAACTCTAGAATAATGATAAAAATAAACAATTCACTAAATGTCAAATAACAATAGATTTGTCTTTATTTTATTCCTCGGTAAGTTTTAATGGTTAAAAAAAAAAAAAAAAGAGAGAGAGAGAGAATGTTTAATAATAAAATATGTCGATCAATAGACTCTTTGAATACTGTAAGAGCTTTTTATGATGTCGTTCAATCGTCAGAAGACCCTTCTGTTCCAACTGGTAATGCAGATTTCCGTTCAAATGTCAGCCAAACAGCGAAAAAGTTTTATGCTCAGAGAAACATGTAAGTTGGATTTGGTACTCCGAATGACCTACACAAAATCAAACTCATCACCACGATTTCTCTCTCTCTCTCTCTCTCTCTCTCTCTCTAAAGGTATCTTACTGGATTTACTCTATTGCTATTACTGTAAGTGTTTTTGTTGGTATAAAACCTGATAAAATCTTGCTAATGAGTTCTATCATTATATAAATATATATACATGTCATATTAGTATTTTAAATACTACCAAAAATTTGACCCTTGATTATATTCGTTTGGAGGATGAAGTCATTCAACTTCGAGGCATTGTAAGTTCAGCTTGGCCTAGATATGTTTATATACTTATCTGCTATGGGTTATTATTATATTAGGTATCTGACGATCCTGCAGACAAGAAGGCAAGCCTAGAGGCAGATACTGAGCCTATTGTAAATACCACAACAAAACTTGAACCTGTTCAAAGACCTTCAAACGAAGGTGTTGACCGTACGACTGATTTGAAGAATAAATCTGAACTCGAGAAAGAAATAGAAACGATAAAGCAGGATTAATAATGACGTGCAATAATAATAAAAAAATAAAAATTCAAAATATATAATTCGCGTTACTGAAGTTCTAAATTATTTTATTTATTGTCCATTTCAAAAGTTCGGCCTACCAGACTAATATTTTTATGTTCAGCAAACCGATTAATAACGGAGAGGAACAGTGTTAGTAGTAATGCACTAGCTTTGTCAACGGAGGTAATACCCACAACTACCACTGCAAATATTAGTCAAAATGTTAATCAAGCTCTATCACACCCTTCCTCCTCTTTGGATAGTTTATTGCGACGAGCTGTTGATATTGAATCAATGATTCATAATAATAATAATGATCTATTATCTATGTCATATATGAGTCATTCTGAGGCATCATTGGTATTACAAAAGTGCGAAGAAGTAACTTCAAAGTTTAAAAGATACATATAGCTCACATTTTAGAACTCTTAACCCTCAGAGATAATAAAATAAAATTTGATTCTTATCATTTTTTGTAAGATGATAGACAAAAAAAGATTTTTAAAAGTCCGGTGAATTGCTACCTCGGACCGATGACGGAACAATATATAAAATGTTCTGAGTTTCTATTAGCTCCGGTGACTGCTCACACTTATATTCTTCTCAATCAAAAAATTCACTTCTTCGTGTTTGTTCTTTATCTTATTAAATTGTACCAACCATTATCGCGTTTTTTATTTCATTTTATTTTTTAAAGTCTTTATTTACATCCAGTTTATCTATTTGTTCTTAACATTCAGCAATGTCCAACTTTGCAGCCGATTCCTCCATGCGCGAGGTTAACCAAACAACCATATTTTATGATCAAAGTAGTAATTATGCCAGCAGTAGTTCCGTTGCTGGCCAAGTAGAAAATCAAACAAGGATCAGTAAAAAAAGAAAAAGATCTCACCGTATAACCATTGATGCTGTTCCAAAAGAAGATGCAAGAGAAGCAGCTTTAAGAAGAGAGAAGCAAATGCAAGAGCATAAAGAACGTTATGAAGCCCGAAACGCAAAAAGAAGAAGAATAGAGGAGGAGGAGGAGGAGGAGCGTCGGCTCGCAGAAGAAGCTCAGAGACAACGTCGTCAGATAGAAGAAAGACGGGCGAGGCAATTAATGCGAGAACGAGTCAGAAGACATACGATGAAAAGAATACGAAGGCATGCCCATAGACAATTGACACTTGCCCGTCATTTGTCCCTCTTACGAATATTATTTTATCGAGATATTCTTCGTCAAGTACGCAACTACACCACCACACACTCATTTACATAAAATATCATTCGCACACAACTACGTAACCATACACTCATTTACATGTAATATAATTCGCACGCAACTACATAACCACACATATGTTTATAAAAAAAAAATTCACATGCAACTACGCTACCACACAAACGAACAGAAAGTATCTTGATCACTCACCTAGTAGCAAATATGCCTCATCAAAAAAAGATACTGGAGATACGAGTTGATCCTGGTAAAGATCTAGAAAAAAAAAATGAATTACTTTTGCTCTTATCTATATACATAATTATACATAGATTATTCCACCAGCACAGTAGTTTATATTTGACAGACCTATGCTCTTCAATATGACCTTTATAATACTACAGTCAGGTATTATTATATATACACTAGATGCTGGATTCAATGGCAACAAAGAATGACATAAAAATGACATCAGATCGATAACAATAATAATAGTCACCTTAAGGAAAGAATAGAAAAAAAGAAAAAAGAATTGTTGATCACTGAATTAAAAGGATAGACGTAGGAAAGAAGTGAAGGCAGTTTTCACAATTAAAAAAAAAAAGATGTAAAGGGCAGTCTGAGGTAAGTATGAAATAAAGAAGAAGAAAGATGAACTCACTTTTATTTTTATTATTATTAGGTCCCCCCTCACCTCAAGACAAGCAACAGCCTTTGTAACTACAACATGTAAGTTGTATTGTATAGGAATATAGATGGATGCTTCATCAAACATCGATATACCTTATCAAATTACTCGTATGAAAAGCTTAGCAGCTTAAAAGCGAAATTGTTATCATAAATCTATTGAGACACTAGTTCAACTTGCTCAATTTGATTGTACTAAATAAATTATTATCTAATGTCATATTTATAATTAATGGTTATCCATTCATAAAATGAGATACACAAATAATTTTTCCCATGCATTTTAAGCAGAACGTGGCATTTCAATACAGAAACATATAAACAACAGAGCTTTAAATTGTAAGGCTTTTACGATTGAGGCAAAGCGATAAAATGGATGCTGAGACTACATTTTTACTTGTATTTATTTAAAAATTGCCGGTTTGAAATTTATTTATTATATTTTCTTGCTGTATATATCATGTCCAACTTTGCAAGTTATTTTTTTTTTTTTTTGACACTAAAATATGCTATCTGGTGATCATTTTCTTACTATCGCGGGCAATATGAGAGCAAAGATATTTAATCTTGATGGATTGGAGAAGTGCGAGTATGCAAAAGGGGATCCATATATTCGCGATTTGAGAAACACAAGTGGACATGTAGGCGCCTTGACGGGTGGTACTTGGCATCCTTCTAACCGTGAGTCGTTTTCTACCACTTCACAGGATGGTAGTATTCGCGAATGGGATGTAGAGCGTGCACAAAAACAAAAGACGGCCATTGTTGACAAGTCTCGTGAGATAGGAGGGAGATCACCAGCGACTGCTGTTGCTTATAGTCCGGATGGCAAGTTAATAGTAGGTGCATATCAGGATGGTACACTCCAGTTTTGGAATGCTGGTGGAAACTATATTAGACCTTTGGCGTCTGTCAATGATGCACATCAAAAGGGAATAGAGACATCGTCTATATTGTTCTCAAGAGATAATTATACAGTTGTTACTCGTGGTGGTGACGACTCTGTAAAATATAAGTTTTTCTTTCTTTTTTTTGTAATGTAAAGAAGAGGGAAGTGATTTTACTAAGTTGATGGTAATAGTTTAGGATGTTAGAAATGCAAAGAAGCCATTAAAAACTGCTTGGTGTTTGGATATTGTGAACCCTGAAGCCAGTGTTATATTTAGTCAGGATGAAAGACTGATCTTGACAGATAAATAGTGCCATTTTTGATGCTACATATATACAATGCTAATTCAAAATATAACTCCAATATTTAGGTACTGCATCTCCTAAAGTTAAAGATATGGGAGAGGTCGTTATGCTCGACAGACATACACTTGAAGTTCATCAAACAGTCGGTATGTATATATATTGCTATATAAACACTTGAAACCTTAATCTTTTTGCATATTCTAGATGTTACACAATCAAGCGTAATGAAAGTATTATGACACCCTTGTATCAATCAAATCACCACTGGAAGTGCAGATGGCATTGTTAGTGTATTCTATAGCCCAACTCATTCAGTACGTGATGCTGAACTTGCGGTTGTAAAGGCACCTAAACAGCGCGCTGCAGATGATGATGAAATCAACCGACTTATCATTACCCCACACGCTTTACCCATGTTTAAGGATGAAGAACAGAGAAGTTCAAAGAGAAAGAGAGATAGATTGCGCAAGGATCCTGTTGCCTTTCATAGACCAGGTATTTTTGACAAAATATAAGGGCATATGTGTTAAATTTTTATTATTTCTTATTAGACTTGCCTGTCAATGGACTTGTTAAGGGTGGTAGAGTCAACATGAACCAGCAGCAAATTGTTATCAAATCGTTTGGAAAGGATACAACAAGAGGTAAATAGACATTCCTTTAATTCTATATCTTATTGACACTATTCCATTTTTTCTAGATGAGGATCCTTGTGAAGCTCTTTTCAAGTATGCTGGATTGGTAGAAAGTGAACCCCTTTGGGTATCAAATGGTAAGTACTATTTTAATAATAGTATATAAGAAAAGCAGATTCTTATCACTCTTCTCTATCATCGTTTATAAAAAGACACAACCAAACCCTGTATTTAACGAAGAGAATGATGAAGAGGAGGAAGAAAGACCAAAAAAGAAATGAAATCGACTCAAGGACTTGATTTGTACTGCCTTTTTTAAAAAAAAATGAGAAAATGCTGCTGACAAGACAGTTGACTAAAAAGGAAGACTAAGGTGAGAGGACTAAAGAGGGATAAGTTCATGACCCAACTCTATGTCACAAGGGGATATGTTTAAGCGTCTAAATGGATCCCATCTATCGTCAACTTCCTTCTGATTCATGGTACTGACAACATGCTTTTGTTTATATAATTCTCAATAATCTTCCCCTTTTTCTCATGAATTTGTAATTTTTTTCTCAATTTCTTGAAATAAATAGTAACACACCTTTTCTTTAAATAGCATGACTTGATTGGTGGAACCAAAATGAAATTTGATTCCGTTCTTTCTTTCTTCTGTAACACCTTGTTCCCGACCAAAACGCTGAACCCGACCTTATTTATTTATTTTTAATTTTCTTTTTTCTTCTTTCTCTTTTTCTTATTATTGCACGTTTGTGTATATTTTTATTTTATTAAAAAAAGTAAGCTTATTTCAACTTGTCAAATATACTTTTTTGTAATATAAAGCAAACAATCGCCCTTTCTTTTATGTTTTGATTATATTTATTTTCTAATCTCTTTTTTTTTTTTTCGTGTAAAGTTGAAAAGGGTGGTATTTTCTCTTTTTTATTATTTATTTGGTTAATCTAGACTAGTCAATGCAATGGTAAGCTCAAGCAAGATTGTTTATTATTATTATTTTATTTTGCTGTGGGAATAATAACGCTGGGTTTCCCCTTTAGAATGAAGTATTTCAAGATATAAAAATAGTGTGTCAGAATAGCATTATCAAAGGAAGTGTAGGCGCTGAAGGACATCCTTGGAGGAATTGGAAAATAAGGCTAATTGCAGTCGATGATAAAAAAGAAAGAAGAGGAAAACTAGAGCATTTATTAGAGCGTGTAGAATACTTACTTCATCCTACGTTTGAGAATCCCAGCAGAGGTAACATTTGCTTATTATTTATTTACTTATTATTTACCAAATGAATCAATGTCTAGTCTTTTTGAAGGAACCTTACCTATTACAAGAAAGGGGCTGGGGTGAATTCGATATGAGAGTAGTACTCTACTTTAAAAACAATCTTGCCAACCCAGAAAACATCTATTTTGATCTACACTTTAGAGAAAGTGCCTATGCCATCCCGCATAGAGTTGTATTCCCAGTCCCCGTACCGCCTGAGTTGATTCGGCTGGTTTCACTAGAGTTTCCTGTGAGTGACACATTATTGAATGGTGGTCATACAAAAAAGCGTCGTACCAGTCCTTCTGCTTTGGTCTCATCAAAGAAAATAAGAACACCTCCCATTGGAAATAATCAACCGCCTGCTTTATCCGATTCAAAGCAACATCTACATCAACTACATCATCAACAACAACAGCAACAACAACAACAACAACAGCATCATCATCATCAGCATAACCAGCATAATCAAAATAGACATAATAATAATAATAACTTGCTTACTTCTTATTATCCAATTCAGCAAAAGATAAACTCAATTGAAGGTGATCTTTTGGAGGATATGTTTCATGGGACTTATGGCACGAAGAGGGAGGGTGAGAATGGGCAGGTTATAGATGATATATATAGTGAGCAGGATATAGAACGCGTAAATCCAATACATACTCAGATGGCAGATCAGGAGGTGCGGAAGGCGTGGGGTATTCCAGAGGTAAAACAATAACAACAAAAAACAGTGTTTACATAGAATGTAATGCTGATGAGTATTGTTGTCGCGTATATCCAGGGTTTAGATATATTGGAGCTGGCTAGGAGACTTAGTTTCAGGACACCAGAACAAACAGAGGAGATAGAGACAATGATTAAGAAACAAGTGAAGGACAATTCATCATTAGAGGAAACGGAAGGTAGAGGATGTGGTGGATTACTATTATTGGTATCATAATAACGTGTTGTATTAATATTAATATTATTTATAGATGAGTTTGTTTTTGATCTCTATTCACTGGGTCCAAAACTATTAAATCAATTATGGGAGTATACAGAAAGAAGTATGTCTCCTAGTATGTTTACTGCGACTACTACCCTATCACCATTTTCACTTGTTCAAGCTAATGCTGCACTTAACGAACAGCTATAAAAAAAAAAAAAAAAAAAAAAAATGATAAATAAATAAGAAAAAAATAAAAAAAAAAAAAAAAAAAAAAAAAGAGAGAGAGAGAGAGAGAGAGAGAGAGAGAATGAAATATAAACTCTATATATAATATGAATATATACCAACAATGACACCAACAACTCACGCAAAATACAGATACAAATACAGACACACTTGTACTCATTAAAACCTACATTTTACTATATTATTATTTCAATATTATAAGTAGAATTACATTCATTCTCTTCTTTTTTTTTTTAAAAAAAAAATATTGCCTGTATAAACACACACATATACAAAGTACATATATAAAGTTTATAATAGTTATTATAACTGAAACTAGAAAAATAACAGCTAATCACGGACCATATCCCTTCTTGGATATTCATATAACTTTTGGGTTTTTTTTTTGCACTACTTGAACTTTAAATATAGTTTGTTTTAAAGGATCTACGTTGATTTGATCATGTGACCTGCATACTACAATGACACTTATTGAACCTAAATAAATATAGATTTATTTATTTATTTTTAATTTGAAATGATATTTTCATTATTAAAATAAAGAAGGAGTATTGATGCACTACCATGTGTCGTGGTTATTTTTTAATATTAGATCATTTTCCTTTGAAGTTTAATTTTGCTATTGATCTATCAACTGACTCGTCTTTAAATACATTTTATCAAAATCTATTTTTACAGATGCCCTTTTACATGTATTAAATAACATTTTCAAATCATCAACATAAACAAGTGCGACATAATTCCATTGAAAAAAATACTTTTTTTTTTTTTAAAAAAAAAAAATCATAGAATCAAAATTGTTAAAAAAAAGTGTGTTTTAATGGTAGATACGAGAAGTAATATCAAAGATAAGCTTTTTTTTTTATTGTTATTAACGAATATAAACGAAATCCAGTTTCTATAGATTTTTTTTAGAAAATAATAATAATTAAGAGCTGCTAAGAGCGGCCTGGGCACCATTGAAAGAATCCATAACGCGAGCGTAGCTAGGAAGACGCTTAGCAAACATATCAGCCAAACCCTCCAAGTCAGTACGCCAATCACGAGCCAATTCACAAGCAACAGAGAAGTAATTCATCAATTGGACACCAGCCTGCTGCATTCTAAACCAGGAAGCCAAACGGACGGGGTCGTTAAAGGTACCAGAGGCATCGGTGACAACATAGACGTCAAAACCAGCCTTCTTTGCAGAGAGGGAGACAAAGGAGACACAGACATCGGTGACGATACCAGAGATGATCAATTGCTTTCTACCAGTCTTACGGATGGCCTTGACAAAGTCCTTATCATCCCAAGCGTTAATCTGACCGGGACGGGCAATGTAGGGGGCATCAGGGAACATATTTTTCAAATCTGGCAACAAGGGACCGTTGGGTCCATCTTCACGACTGGTAGTAAGGATGGCAGGTAAACCAAAGTGCTTGGTCATTTCTGCGACACCCATTACTTGGTTCAAGTAGTAATCGGGATCATAGTCACGGACAAGGTTCATGAGACCGGTTTGGTGATCGATGAAGAGGACAAGAGAGTCGTTCATGTTGAGTCTATTGTAGAGGTCAGCAGAGACGGATGAAGCAATGGCGACGGCACCAAGAAAAGCAGTAGCGAGAGAGAAGCGCATTTTTAAAGAGATGAGTTGTTAAACGATTGGGTTGAGTGAATGATGGAACTGAAGATTATAGTTCTTTTTTTTTTTGCTCGTATTTATACTCATGTCAATTTGTTTTTTTGTTTTTTTTTTGAAGGCTGTGTTGATGAATAAGCCTCTATTATTTTTCCCGACAGAACGCTATCAGAAAAGGTGGATCGATGATTGCACAAAAGTATTATCATTACTATTGGAGCTTTGTCGCTCTTTAATTTTCATCTTTTTCTATAATAAAATCAAGCACTATGTACATGCAATCGTGTGAAACAAAATAATGTAGCAAGATTACGTAAAGAATTTTCAGGGACAAAAGACTGTGCTGAGAGCCACAGTTTCCCTTTTTTGACAGCGTATTCTGTACATGAATGCTATGCTTCTATTAAATTTAAATATTCGCTATTCTTTATTACTTTACTTATTTTACCTCTTTTCTTTTTTTTTTTTTAATTTTTAAAAAGAAAGGAAAGAAACTTCTGTTTAAAAAAATAAAAATTTAAAAAAATAAGGCTGTGCTTGTACAAGATGAAATTGAAGTTTAGAGATTCACAGATTTAGTTTAAACTTATAATTTTTTTTTTTTTTTTTGCACGAGGTGCGCCTCAAATTATGCATTTTTACATGTTAACTCCTACATGAAAAAAAAAAAGACTTACCAACCAATATATATTTTTTGTTTTTCCACACTCATTATTTGTCATACATCATTGTTGAAAATTCCTGGTTTTAAGCTTTCCAAACCAATAAACCAGAACTTCAAAAGCAGTAAATGTGTCTTTTATGAAAGCAAACGATATATTATATAGTTTATAATGAATGTAATGTAGAGCATCAAAAGGGATTTAACCGAGCTATTTTCACAACTTCAGTCCAATACTGAAATAATGCCTGTTTATCAAACCAAATGTACTCTCTGAAAATATTTCCATTTTTTGATCATGGGTTAACTTAACTTTATTTGAGGCATTTAAAAAACGGGGTGAATCTGTTTGTGTATCTGCTTATAACTCCTACAGCAGTGTAGCCAGATAAGAAAGGATGACAGTAATTATTGATGTTTTTCATGTGTAAGTGTACAATTTATATGATAACGGTTATTTTACATTATATCATTGCCATTGAGTGCAGATAGGTCGAATAATGTTTTGAACAGCCATCACTTCATCATTTCATACTGTGTTACAGATTTCATTACCTATTTTATGTTGAGGGGTTGGTAGTCGTATCTTCTAAGTGCGACATTTCGAAAAAATAAAAAAATAAAAACATAGATATGCATTAGTATTCTTATGATATCATATAAGTGGTTTACCACTCTATCTATTCATTTTCTCTTATTAGAACGAAAACACTGAGCATGATAATATGGGGAATAGATTTACCTTAGATATTCGGGAATGACAGGTCTCCAGGATTATTGTAGTATCCGTTGTAATGTCTATAGAGTAGCAGCAGAACTTTTATTTTAAAGTTGCGGGAAAAGATAACCGCGGTTTACAGACTTGATAACGGAGAATCTGAACATTTTCTTATATATAAGTTTCCTTAAATCATGATTTCACACAGAATCAAATACATTTCGTGTTCTATATTTTAAAGTTCATTTCTTTGAATTTATTCAAGATAAATCCAGGTTATATAAACGCTATATGAATAGTAAATCTTAAAACGACTCAATGCCCTTTTGTGATCTTGAGAAGCACTTTGGCCTTTTTTATTCAAGATATCAAGATAAAAATGTGCGTGTATCATATATTATACTTTAGGAGGCATGTGAATACTTTTTGTTTCGATGACTAAAAAGAGTTTCTGCTTCAGTATCGCTTACAGCTTGAAATAGCACATGTGTTTTGCCTTCTCTCCATATTCGAATATTGGATCTTTCAGGGGATGACCCTAAAGCTCACTTAGAGGATTGCCCAATATTAGATCTCTGATATGGATCGGGTCTGAACCATCCCCTAAGAGATGTGTTTAGTAAATCGATAAAAACTAAAAACCAGAAAAAAGCCAATTGCTACATCAAAACAAAGTATTTTTCTACAAAACTGATATAAAAATATTTAAAATTCAATTTCACACATATTTCAATTAATATACATGATACACTTTGCTATAAAAAGAGACTTGTAATGGCCTAGAATATCTTCTTTTTTAAAAAGTCTTTTTCGAAGTCAACATTCTCATGCATACTGCAATTTAGGCGCTAAAAGTCGTTGTGACAGCTATTTGGGTTGGAGACGCGAGACAAAACTATACTAATTCTCTTTTTCCAATAAGCAAAAATGACTGACGACACCACTTTATTAAAACAACTTCAAGCACTATCGAAATCCCAAGGAACTCGAGTCGAACTCTATCATGAATTTGAAATGTAAAACCAGGAGAAAAAAAAATTTAAAAAAAACCCATATTCACAAAAAAAAAAAAAAACTTCTTAGCGCGTTCAACGATTACTTGAACAAGAAATGCCCACCCGAACAATACTACTCGATCTGCAAAATCGTCACTGAAGGCTTTCAAGACGTCTCACTCGAGATTCAAAACCTTGAAAGGGAGATGCCTCGAGACGATATTAAGAACATGATTCGACGCTTACAAGAAGCAGAGAAGGAGAAACTACAAAGAACAGCAACAATACAAATATTAACGATTCAAGCGATGGAAGGTGATAAGGATTATGATGAAACAATACAAGAAAACAAAACAAGGTAAAAACAAAAACAAAAAAAAAAGAGATGTATTTTCTTGTATATAAAATATAAACGTTTGCTTTAGGCTTCAATCAACATTAGATATAATCCAAGAGGTGTGGGATGAGATTAGAGGGGAGTTGGCAGAGGCATCAATGGAAGGATAGAATGCGTTTTTATTTTTAATTTTTTTTTAATAAAATGGATGATATCATACAGGGTGGATTAAAATGAATAAATGTGAAGGGGTCATAAATGGCATGAAGGATTTTTTATATATACATAGCGTAAGTATTATTTTTTTTAAAAAAAAAGCATAAAGAGAGCATATTGATGTGATCAGGCATATACAAGGTTAATATACTGTTTATAAGTGTGTCTAAATAATCAGCTTATTCATGGCAATGACCCATTCTCTTGTGAGTTCAGGTTTTGATGCTTCAAATATATATTGGTTTGTTGATGAATGTGCAATCAGATAACTAGTTGATATCTAATTTTATTTGTACGAATTAGTCTTGTATATAAATATATATATATAAACTCCCTCACCTCCTCCTCCTCCTTATCATCATTATCCATGCTATTTTCATGTTCTATATTATCAATCGGTATGATGTCTATGATATTTACTTGGTTTTGGTTGTCATATAGGATGAAGTATTCTCTAAAAAAAGATAAAAAAACATGAATATCATCATCCAAGATATACAAGATAGATTCCTACTTACCTCAAAAGAACACACCAGAAGGATTTATTTTGCTTTTTACAATGCATCAACCCACTTTTAGATACATTATTTTCATTTAATTTCAATTCATATACATTGGGTGTCCATCTGGTTACTTTTGGTTGAATAAGTGGGTTATTTATAATGGGCTTGATCTAATAATAACAATAATTAGCAAAATGTGAACACATGTATTCCCCCAGCTTCATTTTTTACCTTGTGTTTATAATCCATCCAAAGATCCAATATAAATTGAGGGTTTGGATTGGGTTTAACCATTGGCGTCTTGATCAAGGCAAGATGATGACGTGTGTTTTCCACCTCCTCCTTGCACTCAATCAATTTCCTTGCCTTGAAATAGGCACCTAGGACACTCGCACAGGGCTCGTAGCGTCTCCAGAGGTGTGAGAAGCCCATCAACTCACCATGATACTCAATCTTGAAGATGCCCGTAACATGGTGACGGATAGTGTTGTTATGGGAGGAAAAGAAACGCAGGAAACTTGAATTTCTCTTGAGTTTTTTTGTCTTGATGGCCTCATTCTGATCCTTGATCTGGATAGCAATCTCCTTGGTGAATGACATCGGGGTATCATCGTCTGCTGTTTGGAGTAGCCATGAGAGGGTAAGTAGGATGCATTGGTTGGAGGGTGTCACTCTGTTCATAAAATTGGCTCCGTACAGTGAACTGTCCCATGAGCCCTGGGCACAGAGCTGGGTGTGATGGGCCAAGGTGATGGAGATCTGTGTATCAGTGGAGTCCAGTATTTTCCTGTTCTGGTCAACAAGACGTGGGTTTCCAATCTTCATTTGAAGCACCTTTTCAAAAATGTTTTTATCCAGGTGCTCAATAGAAAGCATGATGCGACGCTGCTGTCCCTGCTGAAGTGAAAAGATACCATCTCCAAAGGACTTTGATTTGTTTAATTGAACAGGAACTTGATCGTACTCGCCCGAGGGTGTCAATTCAAGAATATGTATATTGGATAGAATACCCTGAACCTTTTTTGTTTCTAGTGGGACAGGTGAAAGAGCAGGTGATGACAGGGAGGACAATGCTACACCCTGTTGTAATTGATCGAAATACTTTGCTGTTGGTCTACCGTGTACTTCAAATGTGATGTGTTTGTTTTCAACGGCATCTAGGATCTCATCTGTCACAGTGAGAGATACAGATTGACTATGATCAAAGATGACAGTCTGGGAGGCTGTTGGCAAAATTTCTGTTGTGACCACCTGCTCTTTCCCATCAGGTCCAAACATGGACAGACGAAACTGTCCATGAATATGTGAAAAGTAATCGGAATCCACACCATTGACTTGGATCATTCTAATTTCGAATATCAATTGCTGACCAGCACATAAAAGGCCTATTGTTGAGACATTCTCCTTCTTTTCAAGACGTCGTGTGATGGAACGTGCGATGGTAGCAAGGAGGATTTTGATGGTACCTCGCTTTTGGCCAGTGGTCTGACAGATAATGGAGACATCCATTTCAAGAGGTACTTGAGATCCAAGACTCTTTAATGGTACTTTAGCTAAACCGACTTGTACGTAGCAAGAGGAAGAAGAAAAAGTGGAGACTGGCTTGTATTCATTTTGTTGTGATAAAAAACGTTCAATGGATAAGGTCGAAATAGATTGGTTTTTCTTATCCATCATTTGAATGGCAACACATGGCTTCTTTTTGTCGAAAAGTGTTTGATCCAAGTTGTTTGTATTGGTATCCCAGTAAGAGTTCAATAGATAATCATCATCATGTATAATACAAAACTGATAATAGACATCCTTTGATGATGCTAATGCCAACTGTTTGTTTGCATGTTTGAGATAATCGCAATAGTAAAGGATGGTCTGTGCCATTGAAGCACTATGCTTTGTTCTCCAATGCTGAATTACTTTCTTTCCCAGTGCTACCTGAGAAGGAGAAAGAGTATTAGGAATTTGAATAGAGAGTGGTCTTGAAAGTCTCTTCTTTTCTGATGAATTGAGAAATAAATGTTGACTGTAGTTTGTACATGTCGGTGAAGGTAAAGTACTCACATCAGTTGAATAATAACCCTGATCAAAATCATCTGTATAAATAGAAGAGATTGTTCTTGCGTGGGAGATAGGTCGTTTGTACTGATGATAAAAGCTGTCTGGTGTCGAGATTTGTCGCTTACGCATAAATCTTATTTTTGAAACATCATCTAGTAATCTATCGATATCATCGTCTGTCAACTTGTCAAAGACGGAGTAGTTTATCGGTGATGATCCCTCTCTTCGCATATGATTCCAGCTCTCCAATTGAGACATTTCGTCATCTATAGTGTTAACGGTATCGGTAAGATTCGTATCAGAGCATGTCATCTTTTGTATTTGAATTTCTCTGAGTTTTTCTTGAGGGTTACTGAATCGAAAAACATGGCTGTCACCAAGTGTGATTCTATAACCATTACGCAACAATTTTGGCTCGGCGATGCGTATACCATTTACAATGACTGTACCATTTTCGTTTGGGTATAAAGTAACAGTATGATCGATATTATCAAAATAACAATGGCTGTCTCGAATATGAATACCACTCAGTTGGATAGTATGGACATTCCCATCACGTTGTAGTTCTCCATCAAGGCTGTCTACATGGGTCATTCCCTCTTTCAACTGATACACCAAGCATTCTGTCATAAGTGGATCCTCATTCAAGCTAACAAGACAAGGCAGATCCCTAGGCATATGAACTGATATCTCATCCTTTTCAATCGATATACCCAGACTTTTCAACGTCTCCTCTCTATCAGTAATGATCTTTTGGGCCTTTGCCAATTTATCCTCCCACGTCTGGTTGATATCAGCAAGAATATTCTCCGTTGATTTTAATCTTGATTCCATCTCCTCCTTTGTCAATTCCACAGCCACCTTATCACCCGTTGGTTCCGTCAATACAACAGTGGACTTTGAACGTACAGGCTGTTGCCTTTTGGTTGTCTTTTTCTTTTCAGTGCCGTGTATATTGGTTTTAATCCGTTCTACTTCGTCTGGTGCATAGATCATCAGCGCCTTGCGCAGCGAATCAATTTCATCCTTCAAACTACCAATTGCCTTTGTAGTTGGATCCATATTGACAACAGCCTTTGTTTTAATCTTTTTAGCCTGATCTGCATACCGTAACGTACTCAAGGTTTCGTCATAATCTGCTGGTGAAATGGCCGCAATCATACATGTTTTTGAATTTCCACCCAATGAATCTTTTAATAACCAAGTCAACACCTACATTTTTTGTTAAAAAATAAAATAAATAAATAGGATAAGTTTAAATATATGTATATTTGTAATATATATAATAACTTACCGAATCACGAAATGGTACAAAGGAGTCTTTTGAATTTTTCTGGTGGTGCGAGGTTGGTTTTTTAGGATTTTCACATGATTTTTCTGCCAGACTTGCAATGACTTTTCCCAAAGTTGTCAATGATTTGTTTATATTGACACCTTCCTTTAAACGGGCACCTGTAGCACCAGTGCTATTAGCACGTTCACTACCAGCAAGATCTACCAAGCTTATATACATGATTTAAAAATAAATGAAATGAAATTTTTTAGTTTCTTATTATTGATGTATATATGTATATATATATATATAGATATATAGATATATAAATAGATATATATATATAAAGTAAATGGATGAATGTGTTAATATACCTTATACGTGCCCCTTTTTCGGTCGTTTCCTTTTTTTCCAAATTGGTTGATTTCTGCGTAACATGAATGGTAAAAACTGCATGAGATCTTGACGACGTCGCGTTCATATTGGTTGCTGCGACAGTTCGAGCCTTGTTGCCTTGATCCATCAATTGATCGATATTCTCAAACGAGGTAACCGCAATACGTGAAAGGTCCTCAACATACGGACCCGTGATAGGGTGTTCTCTTACTTTAAGATTTCCCTTGTTGAGCGGGTTTAATAAATCTCGTACTTTTTCATTGTAAATTTCAATATACGAGACTTCGACTTGAAACGTAAGTTGTGCTGATGTTTTTTGTGTAATCCGATCAAAAAGTTCTAAGCAGGTGCGAGGAATGATGCCTTTATCTTCTCCATAGCCCATCTAAGCCCATACAATAAGAATAAGGTTAGGGGACATGTTTGTTTACTTTTTTTGTTATTATCTGTGAAAAAAACAATAACAATACCATTGAGTAAGATTTACCGGAACCAGTTTGCCCATCTACATAAAAAAAAAATAAGAATTTCGACATGATTTTCAGATAGTATAAAAGAATCTATGTACAAACATGCAAAAATACAACAATTATAACCATCAAATGCATGATCTAAAAGACCACGGCCAAGATCATTAT
Source organism: Backusella circina FSU 941 (assembly GCA_025399235.1). Lineage (NCBI taxonomy): Eukaryota > Fungi > Mucoromycota > Mucoromycetes > Mucorales > Backusellaceae > Backusella > Backusella circina. The sequence goes on from MU622247.1 coordinate 524,670, forward strand.
ATACATGTTCTTGATTAGCGTAATCGGGGTCTTCTTTATCGCAAGACCAATAAGATTGGTCAAAACTAAATGCTTTATCAGGTTGACCAGGTTTACTGATAATCGTTTGATTTCCGTCCATCTTTATAAGAGGAGTTGCACCTCTTGCTTTTTCTATTATTGTTTTATTGTTTAATCTCACTGAATGGAAGTATTTCTGTTTTTAGTACCTCTATCATTTAAAGGTCGACACCTCACAACGACTTTGATGTTGTTTTCACTCATATAAAGCTACCTAGCAACAGGCGTGATGAGTTGTTGTTGTTATTAGTAGTATTGTCCACTTACAGATAAAATATATAAAAAAATAAAATAAAAAAAAATAGAGGGAAAAAGGGGGTAAAATAATAAATGACATTAAATAAACATTTATTTATTTTTTGGAAATAACAAATTTAGATTAGTTTGGTTAATTATAGTAAAATGCTGAGTTTATGTCTCTTTTGTTGAAAAACCCCCTTAAAAAAACTAAGAATAATAAGAAGAATAATAATAACACTAATCCACGTGTAAAATAGCCACTCAAGCCACACTTTCATTATATGCTTGGCGTATAAAGTAATATTTTATCTATCAACTCCCTATTATTATCATATCATATTTAATATTTTTATTATTCTCTTTTTAACGCTAAAAATAGCTTTTTATGCGGTTAATTTTTATGTACAGCCAACTTCTTCAAATCGCTACCAATCACTTCGCTCTTTCCACTACTATAAAAATTCATCATGCACTCTAGCCTCCATTTCTTCCATACTTCCTCTGATGGGAATCCAGCCTTTTTCCATTCTTCCTTTTCTTCTTCTTCTTCTTCCTTTTCAGATTCAGATTCAGATTCAACATCGATTTGATCTTCATATCTTAGTAGAAAGTTGGAGCGGTGATCGCTTACAAGCTCTTGAACGAAATTGGCACCGTCTACTGCTACTCTATCATGTCTATTACGTAGATCCGTCCATTGTCTTAGTTGATTCTGAATCAGTTGTTCATCATCAATGTTACCCACATGTTGCTGTGAACGTGGATCCAGTAGTTCCTGGGCAATGGCAGCCTGCGTTTCCGCTTCTAGTTTTTCAATGGCGGGGATAAGTTTTGTACGAAGTAGAACGCTAAGAATGTTGGTTTCCTGTTCTGTGGTGGTGGGTATATAAGGGTGCAGCATCAGTTTGGGTAATGTTGAGTTGCTTCCAGGTTCTGTGTAGCTGTAAAAATCTTCAGAGAGTGAGGCAAACTTGGCAGTCAACATGTTGAATTTGTTTAAAAGATCGGGCCATGTAAATGGATATTTTGGTTCTTTTAAATATGTAATGTGAGTGGAGAAGGTTTCTTGAAGTGACCATAGTTTTCCTCGAAGTGCTTCAAGCTCTTGATATGTATTGGGATCTAAGGTTGCTTGTATTTGTGAGCCATTCATTCTTTTTGTTTGGTTGGATAGAATAATGAGAAAAAACAAAAACAGAAACACCAACAAAAAAATAATCTAATGTCGCAAAGGTCACGTGTACTGTGACTATCTGTATGCTCCTTTAAGTTTCCAAGTCGAGTAGAGATTATTTGTACAGCAAAAGTACAACTATTTAAGTTCACTACCATACTAACTGATATAATGAAAAAAAAAAAAAATGATTGGTTAGGTTATTTTTTTAACATTATAAAGATGTCCACCTACTAAAGTATTCAGTGGCATATGCTCGCGAGCACACCGGTGCACCACTATCTTTGAAGTTTTCAGGTAACCAGTGGCAAATAAATATAAAATGTACATGATCTGTGATTGTAATAAGTTGGGACAATACAAATGAAATTGGGACAACATGGACCAAGCAGCCAAAAGCGAGTCAAGCGATTCCAATGTGGTCAAGAAATATATCTGTAATGATGATAAAATAGAGACAAATGTCATGAGTAAGATCGTATTTAAATAGAATATACTGGTTGTCTTATCAAATGTATTCTCATTTACCGGTTTAGAACGGATAAGAAAGTCGGAGACCGTATGTAAGTGAACACGAAGAAGAAAGAAAAAGAAAAGTTTATAAGAAACAAGAAAAAATAATAAAGATATCCATCCAACGTGTTCTATCTTTCATTTCTCTTCCATATAATCAATACTTCTTTTCGTCTTCTTATTATCATGTTTGACATATTTTTATTTTTTTATTGATGTGATAAATTCATGCAAAACACACACATACATAATTACGTGTTAAATATTAAAAAGAATAGTTCAGAGTAAGAGTGAATGTCAGATGAGAAAGTAAGTGCCTCTCAAATTAATGAACAGTAATCACTTATCTGACACGTCGAAAACAGATACCATTGAAAATGTATTAATTGCCTCAATACATTTCGCAAGATTGTCTCATTTTATATGTTCCTAGTCAAATCACACTGTTCTAAATTTAGGCGAGTGTCTCTTTCATTTGGCCAAACCGATTGTAAATACAATGCATACACTTATAAAGCGCGACGGATGATCACTAGATTATTTTTTCGTGATTGTATGAAAGTTTCTGGTCACAAATTGCTACTTCCTGTCATATTGATGAATACATAACTGATTTTCATAGTACCCATGTCAGTCTCGCTTGATATATGTACTCTGACAATTACTAGTTCATTTCTTTAGTTATTCCAAAACCTAAATGGTTTTCTGTAATATATACATCAACATTTTTGATTCGGGCGCATATTAATATGAAATAAAATGATTTATTGATGAGTTTAATGATTATCGGGTTCAAAATACTGACTTTATTACATTTGAACTGGTAAAAATGGAGCTTCTTTCTGTTGTTCCTTCAAATATTGATGAAGAGTGATGTTAGCCACTGAAAACCCAGGAAAAGCCTTCTTTATCTGGCATTGAGCGGATGGTACTGTTATATTAGGATTATTTCTAACAAGATCAGCCAAGAACTCCACATGTTGAGCCTCGACCTTTCTCTTCTGTCTTTTATGTTTGTTATAGAAATCACTATGATTAGTCTGTAAATATGAAACAAACCCACGAAGCGTAATAGAAAGAGAAGGAAATTTTTTGATAAACTCCTTATAAACCAGTGGTAGAGTCATGCTTGGATTGTGTTTACACACATTTTGGATGAAATCCATATGCACATCGTATAACTTGTGGCGACGATATTTACGACTGCCTTCTGAACCCATATATAATTCTGGAAAGTGCTTATGCACAATATTCTTAGCACCCCAAGAAGAGATGTTCAGTTGAGGAAACTTTTTATTCACTCTTGAAAACACAATGGATAGCGGTATTGTTGGCTCTTTCTTTAGAATGTGTCCAATATACTCTTTATGCTTGTCGTTCTTCAAGTTTCTTGCTTCCTTACTGTTGCGTGTAGATGCCTCGTATAAATCCATCAGTTTACTGCGAATATGGCTGTGTACTCCTCCAAAGCGAACATCAAGATCAGGGAAGCGCTTAAGCAGTGTATGATATATTTCTAATACGCTTATCGATCGATGGGTCTTGTAGAGTTGCTTTATGAATTCAGTATGTTCGTTCATGAATTTGCGACTTTCGCTATTTTGTCCAGGTATATTTTTCTCTGGATCGAGCTTGTATTGTCTGTAATATCTCTTTGCAACAGCATAGCTCATGTTTATCTTGTCTGCCGCGTGTTTCACAACCATCTTATCATCAACAATATAGCCAATCAGTTTCTTTATTTCCTGAGGTGTGTAAAATCTTTTCTTAATTTTCTTTTTATCCTCTATTTTAATATTGTTTGGTGACGATTCGCGTTTGATTACTGTTTTCTTCTTGTTTGCTTTGGATACTTTCTGTAACGGACCTTTCTTTCGTGGCTCATCGTGTTCAAGTAGCTCGAATAATGATACGTCAGGTTTACACTCTTCTTTTTTGATTTTTGTATCATCTGCTATGATTGAAGAAGTGTCTTGATTTGGTTCAACCTTCACTTTTTGACTTCTTGTTTTGACCATGATTGTATTTTTATTTTAATGCAAAATAAAAAAAAAAAAGAGAAGTAAGGAAAAGAGAGAAAAGAATGTAAAATAAAATACACCAGTTTTTATTATTTTTATCATGAAACGCGTGTCACAGTAGCCTAATCAAGTATATTAGCTGTATAGTTTGGCTCAAAGGTACAAAGTGAAAAGAAAGTAAATTATACAATACAATCCTATTTAAAGAGATGAAGTGTGCTGTGTTTTTTTATTAGTTCCATAGTTTAAGATGATATCAACTGCCAATCAAGAAAGACTTGTTTTTGACCTGCACTTTTTTGACTTTTTTTTCATTTTTTTTCATTGGCCCTTTTTATTTATTTACAGTGTAAAACCCTTAGGCTTATATAGTCCACAAGTTTGAAATGGTTGTTAAAAAGAGAGGGAAGAGAAAAATTATAATGGACTCGGATGAAGAGGACGAATACACCCAAAATGAATTGGAAGTCATCGAGATCAATTCAGATGTAGAGGAAATAGGACAACAAGACGATCCTGACTCTATATGGGACTTCCCAGCTGTCCCTCCTCTTCCTCCTTCAGTACAAAGGCGCTATCCTCAACGAAAGAGATTATCACATTTCTCAAAACTAAGAGAAGAGCGTAGTTTTAGAGAAGAAGGAGAAGAAGGAGAAGAAGAAGAACACTTAATTACGACACCAACCGCCATTAATGATCTATTTCAAAGTGACGATCTCCTCATTTATCCGTATTCAGGCAAGAATGCAGTTAGTTTACGAAAGCGAGATCTGCAACGACTGGAAGAAGATGAATTACTCAATGATGCGTTAATTGATATCTATCCCAAAATACTAGAAGAAGAAACCTATCCAGAGGCCAATATACATACATTTAGTTCACTATTCTATACCCGCTTAATAGCAAAATCAAAGACCAAAAGAGGAGGAAGGATAACGATTGATCATAATAGCGTCAAACGATGGACGAATAACCATGATTTATTTTCAAAGACATGTTTGATTATTCCTATTGAACAGCGTAATCATTGGTATTTGGTAGTGGTTATGCGTCCTTCTTATTGCATTAAAGAACCAAGTAATGAGGAGGATAAGGAGGAAGATCAAAGTGAAGAGAAGAAGAAGACCCATATCCTGGATGATGAAAGTGAAGAGAAAAAGAGTGATACCATGGAAGACAATGAAAATCAAAATGTCAAAGATAAAAAAGATCAAAGTCAAATGAAACGGTAAGACCTATAACTATCTCCTTGAATATATACCTATAAGCATCCACTTTATATAATATATAATACAACATATAATAGATCTTATATTGCCATTCTAGACCCATTAGGGAAAAAACACGCAGCGACCTATAGATCAATCTGTGAATACCTTAAAGAAGAGGCCATTGAAAAACTACAAATAACAGATGATAGATTCATAGTACCAGATCTAATCCTAAGTGACTGTCCACACCAAACCAATTTCAGTGACTGTGGCATATTCTGCTTGCATTTCATAAAGCAATTCTATGAAAACTCTGTAAAGATGATGAATGCACTGATAAGTCAACGAGTAGAAACAGTAACTGATGAACATTGGAGTAAGGAGGATATCCCACAGCTGCGCAGAGTGTTACAGTTATTGTTATTAAAGAAATTTGATGAATATGAGACTTACACTAAGGATAAACAACAAGTTATTATATAGTCATGTTAGAATTATTGTATTGCTATGATAAATAAATAAAATATATAAACAATATAAACAGTTACACTGATTTTTTATGTAAATATATATGTTACCAAAGTAAAGAGAGAGTAAATTCCAAAAGTGTATTTTTTACACTCTTCTTCTTGATAGTCATACCAAATGGACATGTTTGTTTCCAACAGTAGTAAGATGTTCAAAGGGGAAGGTAGAGAGACAGAAAGAGAGAGTAAAACATTCGGAAATAGATACCGATGTTGTTTTTAATCTATCCCCCAAAAATAACAACAATTGAATTGTGAATAAACTGCACCATTGACGCGCGCGTGCTGATTTTTATATATACACACTTTGTATTGGGAATGCGGGGTGTGTTGCTGATGAAATGGAACGGTCTCTTTTTTATTCTGTTTTGAATGAAAATGTCAAAATTTTAATAATAGTAATTATAGTAATAGTAATAGAATTGGTTCATATGCTTATTATTAGCAGTAGAGTTTGTTTTTTCTTTAAGAAAAAAAAATGCACAAAGCTTAATCAAATAGTAATAACAATGATACTCATTTAATACACTTTACCTCTTATTAATAAAAAGGTTTTCAAAAAAAAAAAACTATATAACACAATCACCTCCGTTAATCATCATTTCCCGCCAAAATAAAGCACATACACAGTTTTATACCCCTTCACCCTTTCCCCCCTTATTCTTATAAATGTATGATTTACGTATTTATAGATAACAGTAGTAATAAAAGGATAGATTGAAAAAATAAAATAAAAATGGATCATATACAACCCCACATAACTTGTTTTTCTCTATTTCTTTCCATATCTTGTTATTTATTTATTTATCTTACTTCTTTTTCATATAACAAAGCTGGCCCCTTTTTTATTTATTTATCTCTCTCTTTTAAGCAGCCTTTTTCTTTGCTTTTCTTTCTCTCTTTCCTTCTCTCTTTCCATTTCTTGCTCTTCCTATTTTGCAATATTTTTTTGTTTATTTATTTGCTATACAAACTTAAAATACGATTATAATGATGTTAACAGACGAAGACCAACTATCATCAAGAATATTCACTTGTTCACAATGCCCAAAAAGTAAGACGTTACATCCCTTTTCTTACTATTACTGATGAATTTTTTTATATATATATATTTATTTATCTATGTTTTGTGGGAAAACCTTATTTAGTTTTTGCCACCCGTTCCAACCTGTAAGTAATACATAACACCATTTTAAATTTTTATATATAAAAAAAATCCCCTTGAAATTATGCAAACAATGTATATCTTAATCCAGTTATGTGAGTAGGAAACGCCATATGGAAAACCCAAATATTCATAATATACCCTATATACGTAGTCGCGATCAAAAACGATGGAAGGGCCACTCTAAAAAGGTGGTGTCAAAAGAGGAAACTACAGAAAGGTAATATTGAGTGAAATACACACAAACACAAACATACAAATATTTATATATATATATATCTGATTATGTATATCTATATTTTAGAATGAGAAAATGGAGAGCAGAAAACCGAGAAAAAAATAGACAAAATGATCTTAGATGCCGCGTTTATCGCCTAGCACGCCAAAAATATGGAGATGAGGAATCACTAGAAAAGCAGCGATTTGTACGAGACGAAATCTCACGTCGTCTTGGAAGACGCATGCTAATGGAAAAAAAGTCACATTGGAGCAGTTTAGTTGAAACACCTCCACCATCACCATCCGTACTACTGTCACCCGCAAGTGACTTGGAAGAACTCCCATTTTATAGTGTGCCACAGCAAAAGATTGAACTGCCATCGATTGATGTATTTACACGCTCTACACCACCATCGCCTATACCCCATCTCTCCCCCTCTTTACAGCGACGCACAAGCAGCAGTAGTTACAGCAGTCATGAAGAGGAACAGAGATCGTCATATGCATCACCTACGACAGAAGACGAGCTTTGTGTATTACCTTCTATGCATACTTTTTTGTCCTTTGCGTCATCAGCTGCTGAGAAGGAACGCACCGTTACTACAAAAGGCGGAATTAAATATGTTGAATCGAACAAAATACTAGATGAATTTGTGGGCGTCGTTCTAAATTACGCTGCTGCTGCCCCAGTAAAGTAAACAACACCAACAACCCCTTGGCATGATACGCACTAGAAATTCCTCAACTTGTTGCACAGTATCACATTTTCATAAACAAAAAGTGTCGTTACTAAAATTACATTGTCGTTAAAAAAAAGAATTTATATCGCATTTTAATTTAAAAATAAAAAATAAATAATAATAAAAAAAAAAGCTTGTTGTCCGTATCAAGATCAACAAAATAAAACTTAGTCATAAAACAAAAGTAACGACTTGTCGATCAATAAGAAGAAACTCTAAAAGTGCCTTATTTATGGTAAAGCCGATATTCCTTAAAAAAATAAAAGGTATTGAATGCTTTTGTTGTTATTTAACCTTGTCATTCATTCTTTATTTTAAAAAAAGAGACTATTTTTGTATATAAATAATAAAAATAATTTTTGCAGTTATAAAAAGTGTCTTTGCATGACGCTTAACTGCTAAAACAAAATCATTCATTACTAAGAGCATAGCATTACATTTGAATAGTGTTTCTATCTCAACGACTTGAAGAAGTTTATTCGATTATTTAAAGAGAGAGAGAGAGAGGAGCGTATAGAATCTCATAAAAAAAAATGATAGAGGAACAGAGTTATTATAGACATGGAATAACCAGAATGTATTTCTCATTTTTCTGCAAGGTCAATGTGAAGTATGAAACTAAAAAATAGATGCAAAACAGAATGTAGAAACCCCATTATTGATCAAAAGAAGATGATAAAGAAATCATCAAATTCTGTAGTTCTAGGTTAAAAAAAAAAAAAAAGAAAAAAGAAAAACAGAACATTTGCCTAGCGCAATTTGAGTTTTGTTTTTTATTATTATTTATTCACTATTAATCTATTTATTGGGATAGTTATGTGACGAAAAATAAAAACCTGGTTTGTGGATAAGAAAGTAGCATATTTAATCATCATTTTATCTCTTACCAAAAAAAAAAAAAAAAAAAAAAAAATTATATGCAAAAGTTAATAAAAGTAGATAAAGAGCATGATTCAGACACGCTTTGAAACACATCAGGGAGTTTTTCTTAGAAGTGATATATTCTCAAATCCATTCCAATAAACTTCTTGAACGCAATAATCCCTCTGAAATCCCACAATTTCTTTTATCATGCCCCCCCCCTCCTTCTTGAGAGGGGTATGTTGAAGATCAGAAAGTTTTTTATATATCTTCCCCTCATCCCTTTGATCTACTGGAATTATGTATATACAGCTCCTGTGAAAACATTTCTTTTTACGTGTATGTTTTTAAATATAGGGATAAAATATCAAACAAGCTTATCGCGTGCGATAGTAGAGTATTCCATTTAATTGGTCACAAACCATATGAATTTAGTGTCTATCAAACAAAATAAGATTTATTTATTTATTTTTGCATATACACATAAATGATCATCTTTATGCTTTTTGATCTATGGCTTTCTTCTAAAAATTGCGACATAAATTACCATTTGAGGTCTAGTCATCTTGTTAGCATAAACAGTAGAAAATATATCACTTCTCTATGGTACCTGAAATCAGTCACTCTAAACATTACTATTTACTACCTTTACGCATCCATCATGCCGATATAAAAGTATTTACATCATAAAGATCATATATACATACAATATATATACCTCGGTTGGATATTTTTTTGTTCCAAACCACTTTACGAAACATGAACACTTGTCAATGAATAGGAATGTTTTCCGATAATATCGAATTTCTCCGGATAATATATATTCAAGTAGGTATATCTAAATTCCCAATATGGGAATGTTTTAACCCTTGAGGGAGGAGAAAGCGAAATGAGTATCCCCTAACTGGAAAAAGTTAATATCTTTTTACTTTTTAAATTCATGCACACATTGTGGAAAATAATAAAAAAACGTAACTTCATTTATTTCCATTCTCTTGAAAGGGGATTTCGTTGATTTTGGAGAGGTGACTCTCTCTTCTTATCTTATTGAAGTGATTCTCCTTTTTTAGAAAGAGGATGTGTTTTCCAGAGTGATTTCCTAGATTATAATTAGAGATGTCAAAATACATCACTTCATTCCATAACATTTGGATCATGCTCGTTTGTGTAACAATGGAAGCACAAATGCTCCAAAAAATATGCTTAAAATAGAGACAGAAACACTTTTTTTTTTTTTTTTACCTGAAGTTCTTGTGTCAGAATTCTATCAAACATACCCTTTCTTCTTTATGTTACCTCCTTTTTTTTTTATCCAAGAATTCCTTCTTGTCGTTGGTAATATATAAAGGAGCTCATTCCCATAGTCTCAATCTTTAAGCGATATGTTTTGGTACTTAGTGTACAAATAGTTCATTTGAAACATAGTGCCGAAAAAACTATTTTAATATAATTGTGTGTTTGGCGCAGCCAAAATGCTACATCAACTATTTTATTTATACGTATTTGTTGAATTCAATTGTTGAATCCAACTACGAGCTATGTTTGTACGATCATTTGATAAGATGGAGCAAGGGGGGTTTTAACAAATATAGAAGAGCATGATACTCTTTTGTGCTTGAAATAATAATAATTATACTTTTAAAGGGAAAAAAAAGGGGGCTTTCTTTATAAAAGGGATTTTTAATCGGATTGTGTATTTACAGAAAAAAAGCGACTTTCTATTAGGCGGTTCCTATTGTATAGAAATACTATAAACTCCTTTATATAAAAAGAATATATAAAAAGGGTCCTTCCTTTCTATTGTTCAAAAGGTGTGCTTTCAGTGCAAAACAACGTGACATTAAAAATAAATAAATATATTTTTCAATTTATATTGAAAATCACACTATTGAATGATCCAGTTTCATATACAAACGATTGACGTATTCATTAGGATCAAGATAATAATATATATAGCTAATTAGTGTAAAATTACTTACGAAAATAGTCTCTCTCACCAATTGAAAATGATCCATTTATCCGAATTCAATTCTTTACCACCTTACATGAAAAAAAAAATTTTTGTGATGTCAAAAAATTAACCATTGATTTCATTATTAGTAATACCATATGCCATATTCTGAATCCGAGCCTGTTAAATGTAATGATGATTAAATACGAAACAGACAAAATTTAATAACAAGACTTGGAAAAAAAAACATAGTATCTTTTAAATAACCAATTGGCCCAACAAATGCACTAAGCTAAAGGAGCCTTCCATTATTTTAAACAGCTAAAAAAGCAATAACTGCATTTTATTATGATGTATATGTATATATAGTCTTGAGTGAGAGCCAAAAAAAAAAGGGGGAAAGAGATGGTATGCAAAAAATAAATAAATTATATCCTTCAAAGTTTATGATGCATATTTCTTACACTTGACATGAGTAAGCTTATGTGTCTTAATATCCATCGTAGTAAGTTCTTTACCATACACACATCCTGTATCCAAACCAAAGGTATAATCCCTCAAGTTAAGCCCCCGATCGGCGTTATGACCGTAGTAGACCTTTGTATTATTGACTGTCAACTCCTGCTGCACATCATTGAATTCAGCTGCCCACTGGTGGCCCACTTTCTGATCTGGGGTAGGCTGTTCATGCTTATCGATATTACGCATATTCATCACCAGGTAAGGGATCTGGTCATACAAGTTTTGAACATTGGGGTCGATACCACCATGAACAATGACAGAGTTATTGAAGGAGGGTAGATGCAAGATGATGGGACAACTTGAGAGATAATCGTAATCTTCTTTTGTCATGTTTCTTAGATATATCAAGTCAGCAATCAAGGTTTTATATTCATGTATTTTTTTTTTTTTTTTTGTGATATATCTATACCTGACAATGTCCATATGACTGTTGTCGAATTTCAAAGGATCAGGTACATTTCCTTCGGGCATGGTAGCATCAGGAGGTGTCATAGCACCCAACCCACGTTCTAATTCAAACGTCTTTAATCGAATAACTTTGTCGTCGTGATTACCACGCACACATAGTGCACCTATCTCTCTGGCCCTTCTTATTACACCGATACTATCAGGGCCCTTTGACGTTAAATCACCGGCAAGGATCATTTGATCTTTGGTAGCATTGAATTGAACTGCTTCTAAAAGGTCATTGAATTCACTGACACAGCCGTGGACATCACCGATGACAAATACTCTCTCTTTCTTATTGATATCTGTTCCATTGTTTGTTACAATAGGTGTCACCATATGCGCATAAGGAGATACAGGGTATTGTCCTGAATCTGTATTGATGGAAAATGTGTCGCTGCTGTTGGTACTATTCTTGTCAGATCCTGTATCCTCAAGCTGGATGGCATTGTTCTTCTTTTGTTTGGTGACAACGACAGGAACAACAATAATAATGATAAGCACGACGACCGCAACAACGGCACCGAGTACCATATATTGCCTCTTCCTTATACGACGTTTTTCAGAATAATCACTATCCACGTATTTTACAGTCATTGTTTGTTAAAAGAGAGAGAGAGAGAGAAGAAGGATAAAGCTAAAGTCATTCAAGATGCTTACATGATGACTTTTATACAAAAGAAGTGACTGCTGCTCTGACTGGACAACAGGGCGGTTTATAATGAAACAAGTTTTTTATGTGCAAACGGTTTAAGAAATTTGTCCGATTATTCTTTTTATTTTTTCTTCCAGAAGGAGACAGGCAAACAAAAAGTCATCCTAAACAAGCTTTTGGATATAATCAACTACATTTATGGCAACGTTGTACCAATTGAATAAATAAATAAAAATATGAACGCACTGACCCAATTTGAAAGGGGAATCTAAATTGATATAACAATTATATAAAGGAGAGGATAAATAAAATAACCGTGTTGAGTGATTGGTTTAGCGATAGACAAGTGAAACCATAGTCCATTTCTGCTATCATTGATTTTTTGGGCGTAGTTTGAAACTTGATTTTTTTCTTTCAAGAAAAAACACATTTTACATTTCTCTTTTTTTTTCCTTTCACACTTCTTGTTTTTTTCATACCTTTTTATTTTTATTTTTGACTACTGTTCCATTTTTAGATGGGAGTTTAATGTATATGTATCATTGCGAACCAACTATTGAATCAATAGAAACAACTATGCCTCGTAACCGTAGTGCCTCCACCTCGTCCGTCTCACCAAGCCAACAACAACAATCCCCAGCATTATTATCAAGAGGGTTTGCAAGTCTAAGAAGAGCACATCGACGTCTATCCACCTCTTCACCTGCCTCGCCCGGTTCTCCACCCTCTTTAGCCGTCAACACCAGTGAGACCACCTCGAGAACACAACCTATCGCTGTTGCAAATGGTGATCCTTTGGCGAGAAACACATCGAGCAGTAATACGGGTCATCCTCATATTCGGTTGGTGCCAAATGTGGGTCTTTCCAGTCGAAGTTTTGTATTTGAAGTGATTGATAGAGATTTGGAACCGGGTGTTGTTTATAAAATAGGTCGGTTTTCTGATAGAAATGCAATGAGTGATAGATTATCTTTTAAGAGTAAGGTTGTGAGTCGAAACCATGCTGAAATTTGGACAGAAGAAGGCAAGGTAAAGTAGGATGAGAAGAGGGATAGATGATGATGTTTTTTTGTCATTATTATTATTGTTCTTTTATTCTTTTATTTATTTAATTACTTTTTTTCTTCCTCCGCCCACTCAAAAAAATGGATAAAAATAGGTCTATATTCGAGACATTGGTTCTTCAAGTGGTACATTTATCAATCGTATAAGGTTAAGTTCACCAAATCATGTTAGTCCACCACAACAAATCAAGGACGGTGATACGATTCAATTGGGTGTGGACTATCAAGGTGGCTTGGAGCCTATTTATCGAGCAGTACGTATTCGAATTGAAATTAATCGACAGGGACAGGATGCCAATAGTCCCTTTACACGCACCGCCTTTCAGCAATTACGACAACATCTATTGAGTTCCTCTGTACCCAGTTCAACGCCCTCCCCGGACTCACTTTTGCAACCCGGTGATATGGGACTCCATCGAGAGCCTACAAAGACCACTGAACACTCTGCCGATGTGATTGCACCAGATGCGCCAGCGCAATTGGCCCTCGCCGAGCTGATGGGACGCCAGATGCCTACAGATATGTCACGAGCGGATATTCAAGAGTGTTGTATTTGTCTTTATGCTATTGCACCTTTCCAGGCTTTATTTATTGCACCGTGCTCCCACATATTTCATTTTAAGTGCTTACGCCCCATTGTATTCCAGAATTACCCAGGGTTTTCATGTCCGCTCTGTCGCAGTTATTACGATTTGGAAGCAAGTGTGGCAGTGGAGGTGGATGAGGTATTGGAGGCGATCAATCAGGCGAAGGAGCAGCAGCAGTTGGCGATAAAAAAGAGTAAAGATCCTATTGCTCCTATTGATACAGTCCCCGAATTAAATGAAGAAGACGATGATGAGGTCGTACCACAAACGGGAGTTGAAATACAGATATCGGAATCATCGTCATCAGATCAATCTCAACAGCTAGTGGAAGAGATTAGTGAGGAAGAGGAAGAGGAAGAGGAAGGGCATAATGAGCATCGCCGTTCACGTCCCATTCCTGTAGAGGATAGGAATCATCTTGCGGCAATAACTAGAAATGAAAACCTTTTAGCGAGAACTTTGGTGGATACACCGACTTTAAACAATAACGATTAACTCATATTACAATACACACTTCATCATTAAAAGGAAACAACACACACACACACACACAAAAGCAACATTATACCTTCTATATTTTTTTCTTTCTTTCTTTCTTTCTTTTTCACAAACAAGGGGATATAAAAACTGTAGATTAAAAATAGAAAATAAAGAGCATATTTCACATGAAAAAAAAATAAGAGGGTATTAAACTTGGTTTTATTTTTTATTATTGTTATTGTGTGTATTTAAGAGCCAAAAGTCAATGGTCTTTCTAATAATTCACGAAGGATAGTAGAAGCATTCTCAGTAGGTGTTCTCACAGTCAAACGGTACATCTACAAAAACAAAAAAAGGTTAAACGATTTTTTCGCTTTTTTTTTTAAAAAAAAAAACTTACATTCTGTTCCAAGTTCGGTTCCAGCCGTAACAAGACACCAACCTTTCCACCTTGTCTACCCGCATCCACAATACCTGCACCCACAAAGTTATTTGGATTGGGATCGACATCCACCAAAATACCAATACCAAAACCACGCAAAATAGTTGCTGCATTCGCGAGCTGAATGGGCACCTCGCTCTTAAAGATCACCTGGTTCTCACGTGGTGACCCACCAATCTGATTCCATCGCTGGAAAAATTGGGTGCCATCCATCGTGACGATGGGGTCTTGGAATTTAGTCAAGACCAGTGGGAGCTTCAAGCGAAGGACAGGTGTCTCGGAGCCGATGGTGTACGTAATGTAGATTTCAGGTGCCTGGCGGAAGATATCGATACATTGAACACTCAGCAATCGCTGCATTTGGGCGCCTGCAGTGAGGTAGGTGTCGCCTGGGGCGAGTTCAATGGTGAGGTTTTCAGCGGGGGGGATGAGGACATTGATGTCTGTCATGACAAATTGGGTTTTGTTGGTGAGGTAGAGGGCGATGCGTCCTTGGGCATTATGATACTCCGATTTGACGGATACTTGCATGTGGGCATCCTCATAAAGTACACCTTCACGATTAAATTGAAGTAAATTGAAACCGAGCTCATAACCAGGTGCAAGAGACACATGGCTTGGGAAATTTGTAATTTGCAAGGGAGGACTTGTAGTAGTATTAGTAATGGTGGTATTATTGGTTGTTGTAGAAGTGCCATTGAGAGATAAATCATTAAAGTTGAGCAAGTCAGGTTCATCACTAGGTGTTGAGACCATCTGTGTGGCCGCAATAGGCATGGTGTTGGAACGTGTAGGCATAGTAGGAGGTGGACTGGCTGCATGGCTAATATTATCCACCGAGCTTGAACGAACAGAAACCATACGTTTAAGACTATCTTGACGCTCTATATTAGCAGCCTTACCACCTATTAACCACACGCGTTTGTCCTCAGTGTCACCTTGTTTTTGATTTAATTTGAGTAACAAAGTAGACTCTCTCTCGGGAAAGGGAGGCATCTCCTCACACACAGTCTGAAGCATATCATCGGAGGGTAAAGTTGAAATAGTAAAGTACTCACAAGCACGCTGCTGTAGCTCAGCATCTAGCACATAACGGTACTGATTAAACACTGGCAGAATCTGTCCTTTAATTTCAGGGAAAAGGTTAACAAATTTGACATAGGTCGTCATTAACAATGCACGTGTTTGGAGGGAACACAAGTTGAACTTTGAATGAACAGCATTGAACTGTTCAATAGGGCTGCAACCATTCAAATTGGCAATTAAATGTCCAAATTCACCGAGAATATAGCCACCGACCTTGACCATGGTTTCATTGTACTGGGGAGAGCCCAAGTAATTTAATACGGTTTTGGCAGCATAATCTTGCAATTCTTCATTATTGGTAACAATCTGTACTACACGGAACCAGACCTCTTCTCCTACCTGTTCACCAGCAGTGGAGATCAATTGAAGGATGATGTCCACATACCATGAATAGGTGGAAGCAAACTTTTCAGCGAGAATGGCAATCTTCAATACCATCTCTTCACGCATAGCATAATCTGCCACCTGAAGATAGCGTAATAACTCGGATACAACAATTTTGGCATTGGATGTATCACACATGGAATACAACAAGTCCAAACCACGTCTTCTTACACTAATATCCTTATCGCGCAATGACATGAGAATGGTTTCCTGATGACGCTTAATGGGTTCTAATGAATCGATACAGGCAGCCAAGTGAGCCATTGTTTCCAGACCGAGGTATCTGACATTTGTTTCCTTGCTCGAGATGAAACGACCCAAGAGTGCAGCTGCTTGGGCACAGATGGTGGAGTTACTATCAAGATGAATGGCAAGATTGATTGCTTCAAAGAGAACTGCATTTTGAGCATTGCTGTGCTGGACGTTCTTTGGTGCGTCCTGTGAATTGGTAATGATGATTTGCAAGAGTTCGCTAATATCGGATCGCAATTTGCTGTCATCTAAAAGGAGAGATGAATATCATTGTGCTAACCATCATTCATTATCGAATTTTTTACCTGGAGGAGGATAATATTGAAGTAAACGAAGACATTTTACTTGAAGCCAAGGTGTTGGTACCTTGTAATAGATATAATCGACACTATAGTCTCTTTCAATCAAAATCTATATAAAAAGAGTGGATACTTAGAATGGAATTTACTCTCTCTCTCTCTCTCTCTCTTCTCTATCTCTCTCTCTCTCTCTCTCTCTCTATATATATATATATATATATATATATATATACAGTCCATTATTATTACTTACTCTCTTCAAGCGATTAACTGCCTTTTCATAACAACCGCTATACTCAACAGGGAAGTTTTGAGCTAATGCAAGCACAAGTGTTGTTACACTCAATGCAACACCCTATTCATTTTCAACATTAAAAGAGCCCTTGATAAAATCCTCATCTATACTTTACCAAATCATATTCATCCATAAGCGATACAATTCTATCTGCCCAGTCTGTTGCTGGAATAACATCTGGATGTTTTCTGAATAATCGCAATAATGTCAATGCTGCTTTCTTCTTTACAAAACTCTTGGATGTACTACAACAAAGCATGTCAGTCTACTCATTTACTCTTTTTGCTGTTGCTATTATACACTTTACGGTGACACTAATAAGCGATGTACATCAGGAGCAAGACTCTCTGCCATTTCTCTACCACCAATATTAGCAATCGCATGAAGAGCTAAACAGTTGTTAATTTCATTCATATCATCTAAATCCTTCTTTGTAGAATTGACAACAAGTCTAACAAGGTCACTGTTTTCATGAAATAAGAGTGTCACAGCCAGATAGCCCTGTTTTCATTATTGCTGTCAGTCTTGTGTTTTTCACGATTCAATCCTTCAAACTTACAATTTGCTTTTCGCTGTACTTTGGACTGGAAATTAAATTAACTGCTTCCAAATGTCCAAAATCAATGTCCCAACCGAGAATGTACATGTAAAGCAACTTGCAAACATATTTCTTCTTTTGATATCCATTCAAATTTCCCTCTAAAAAGAAAAAGAAAAAACGTTATTGCGCTGAAATGAAATGTAAGACCAAGCCAACAGATCGGTACCTTTGAATTTGGAACGGATGTTGGCCATCTCTTTGTTGATTCTTTTTTCTTCAAGTTCACGCACTCGACCTTTTTTTAAAATATGTTTAATTTTTCTGTGCATGCTTTTTATTATATGTTATTTTAAAAGCTTACACTTTCGAATGTCGGCTATATAAGACAATAACAATAACACTTTCTATTAGTACAAATCATAAATAAGAGAATGCAGCTCATTTTACCAATAAAAACAGTTAAACCACGCATAGCACTCATGATGAAGAAAGTAGCTATTAGATGATGAAGCTAAAAACGAAGAAAAAGCAAGAAAATAAATATGGGATAACAATTTAATAACGGAAAACACGTTTTTATTGCTTTATTTGATTGGCCTGGCAGAGTTGAATAATATCATCCCCGCTTTTAACCACTTTTGTCATGTCAGTGCCTCATCAGCTAGCACAACAGTTCTTAGAATTACAAAATGAACAGGACATTCAAACCATTATAAAGGATCAACAACAATGGTAAACAGAATAAAATGGATTGTAGCTCTTTCTAAACCATTCCATATTCTAGTCTCGAGATTTACAAAAGTTCACAACAAAAGTTGGAAGCATTTAATAACTTTAGTAAAGCACGCTATCAAGATGTTCATAAACACTTTGAAGTTCATACAAAACTATTAAAAGAAATGAGAGGTGATCTGAATAACGTTTTTACAAAACTACAAAAAATAAAGCGTCAACTTGCACAGCAATATCCACAAGAAATGCAAATAGTACAATCCAAATATCCTCCTCCCACTGTAGATGATGAAGAAGAGTAAAGTCTATTGCTTTGTTATAATAAACTGTTTGTTTTTGCTCAAGTATTGTTTATTGGCGAAAAAGATGATGGAGAATGACAATGGAAAGCGAGAAAGTAGATAAAAAGAGAAAGGGAAAACGTAATAATGATACAACAATAATAATAACAACAACAACAATAATAATAATAATAATAAAGGTGCTTAAATAATCCAGGCAAGCACCTTACGATACCAAGGTAGAATCTCATCTTCTTCTTTATCCTTCTCTACATCAAGACGAGTAACACGACCAGTCTCAAAATCAACATCTACTAAAGGAACGACCTTTGATCTTCTCACAATCTTGTAACCAAAGTACCAAATAAAGACAGGGACAAGACCAATGTAACTAGTAACAAATGTAACTGCATCAAACTGAGGATAGAAGGAACCGTAACCTATTGTTTAAGCGTTAGATATAATAATCATACTTAATATATAGTAGTAATATAATGGCTTACCTTGGCCTAGAATAATAAATGTAGTCAAGGCAATGGCAATAATAGGAGATACGGGATATAAAAACGCCTTAAAAGGTAAATCATCAAGACTACGTCCCTGAGCCTTAAAGGCGCGTCTAAAGCGAATATGTACAACAGCAATACCCCACCAACTGATGAAACCACTCACAGCAGTGATACTCAAAAACCATACAAATGCAACAGAGGCACTGTAGATGGAGGCAAACACACAGGCAAAACCAACAACAGAGGAGAAGATCACAGCCCAGTAGGGTGCACCCCAACGGTTCATTTTACTCATCCATTTGGGTGCATTTCCATCTTTGGCAAGACCCAAGAGGGTACGAGAACAGGTATAGAGGGATGAATTGGCGGCAGATAAGACACTGACCAAAATGACAGCATTGATAATATCAGCACCCACTTGGATACCAGCCAATTCGAAAACAAGAGTGAAAGAGGCAGTTCCAGGATCTCCGTCTTCGTTGGCAAGATCGGGGTTATTGTAGGGTAAACACATACCTAATAAGAAGATGGTAAGGATATAGAAGAAAATGATACGCCAAAAGGTGTTGCGAATGGCACGAGGAACTGTTTTGGTGGGATTTCTAGCTTCGGCAGCGGTGATACCGACAATTTCGGTACCCATAAAGGAGAAACCAGCTGAGAGAAGTACATCGAGGGTACCAAGTCCACCGCCTGCGAAGGCACCAGGGTCTTTCCAGTACTCAAAGCCAATGACATGACCACCAAGAGCACCAGTGGTGACACAAAGGCCTAAGCATGTATAGAATAGCGTTAATAAGGTTCATATTGTGGATTGTAAGTATAAAAGTACTGACCAATAATGATAAAAACGATAACAATCAAAATCTTGAGAAGTGCAAACCAATATTCAAGTTCACCATAGAGTCTATCAATTAAAGATAAGTCATCACATCAATTTATGAATCCGTTGTATGTTGATTTACCTGACACCAACCAAGTTGACAATCAAAACAAGAGTGACAAAGATGGTGGACCATGCTGGGTCAGGCATGATGGGTTTCCACCAGTTGATGATAGTGGCAGCAGCAGCAATTTCTATATTGAATGTAAATAATCAGTTTTTCTTCCTCTCTTTTTGTTATTTAAGTGGCATACCAGCAGCAATTGTAACAGCCTATCATTTATATATATAAAAAAAATCGCTTAGTTTTCTTTTCTTCGATCTTTCTATTTTACTTTATTTTATCACTTACCCACTGAGAGTTTCAGATAAGAAATTGCAAATAAAAACAGGCGTAAAAAAAAAAAAAAAAGAGGGTCAATATATACATTGGTTGTATCTTAATTAATAGTTAACTTACAGAAAGCCTAATTATTATTATGGTTATTTAAAGTGCTCATCATGTTACAAAGATATAAAACTTTGACTTACCAGTAATTCCAACCCAAAGCGAAACCCAAGGCAGGGTCAATGAATCGAGTAGCATAGTGATTAAAGGAACCATGAACTAAGTGTATTGGTATTAGTTATTTCTCATCGTCATTCATTCATTTATTCATTTACCAGGCATGTAAGTGGCCATTTCTCCCAAACAGGTCATGAGACAAAAGACCTATATTTCATTTAGTAATCAAAGTACCTTATTTTGTCTATAAAAAGCAATCATAATAATAGATCTGAATAAGAGATCTCAAGTATAGTTACCATAATACCAACTGCAAAAAAAGAACGGTGAATACTGAGACAATGTTTTTTATTATTATTTTTTAAAACTTACCAACACAATAAGCGATCAACGCACCTGCAGGTCCAGCCTATTGAAATCAAAATGAGAAATTAGGAAATATTTAAGAAAAAACAAACGATCTCTTACAATGGCAATATTTTGTCCAGAGTTCAAAAATAGACCCGTACTACACAACACAGCGTGAGAAAGAAATCTTTTACTTTTAATTAGTTTTGTGATTTTACCCAATACATCCACCAAGTGAAATCATTTGAATATGACGAGCACTTAAACCACGCTTGGATTGTGATTTCTGGGAGACTGCATCAGCAGGCATGCTCTCAAAGGAGAGATCAGTTTGATCAAAGACTTCTACTTTTTCATTATCGAATACACTGAATGGGTTGTCATGGTTTGGGATGTCGATACCATGATCGACTTGATGCACCTTGTGATTAGGATTGTTGTTATCCATATTTAACAAACGATTTTAATCTCGTTTTTTTTTTTTTGTTAAAATAAATATGAAGAAGAAGAAGAGTAAATATAAAATATAAAAAAAAACTTTTTCTCTGTATGAATGATCTGTGTTGTACTTGAAACACAAAGTCCGCCTTGCTCTCCGCCTTTTTTTTTTAAAGAAAAAAAAGTGAATGTACCATCTTTTACAGTGATTGTTATAGTGAAACGGTCTTTCATTAACAAGAATAGCACTTCTTAAATACCATGTTCTAAATTTTAGCTTTTTATTTATTTTATTGACAAAATAATGGATATTAATAACCTCCATTGCATATTTTAATAAAGATAAAGTTTCGATCCCTTCATAACAAATATTGTAAACTTTATTGGTACAATTTCATCCTGTGATTTAATTTTCCCGCGAGTGTGACATTATTTGCTTTTAGAAAGGGAGAAAAAAAATTTTTTTCTCAGAGACATCGATATGATTGATCCGTCGCGATATTTCTTTATTTAAAATATCTCGTTTTTTTCTTCTCTTTTCTATTCCTTGGCAAGATAGAAGTTTGCATTGAAGCTAATTAGCCATTATTAATGGGAGGAAAGGAAGATATATCTTTGATTACATCCTCTCTTTTTTTTTTTTATATTCTTGCAATACAATCAGATATCTTAAATAAATCATTTTATGATTGAGTATAAAGACATTGTATCTTATTAGGTAGGATGTAGCCGGGATAACTTTTTATATTTCTTCACAAGAACAGAATCAAACTAGACCGTTTTTCTATTTCTCTTGCTTTTAAAGAGCCAGTATGGAGAAGATACTGTTCATCATACCAGTGCATCATTCATACTACTTCATTTATCTCCGATTTTAGAATAAAAGTACATTATAAAATTGAAGCATCATCAACACAAAGAAGTTTATATGACATTCTAGAAAGAAAAAAAAAAGAGCTGAACCAATTTTCTGAGTTACACCATAATCTGGATCAATCTCAGTACACTGTTAATTTCTATTTTTTTTTCAGGTTGAAAATCCCATTTTGAACAGAAATGTGATTTAGACCTGTTTAGTTGGTTGTAAATGTAACCACAGTCAAGATTATTCCGAAGCTTTTCTGTAGTGTATAGCCAGATTGTATCCAATTCACTGGCATACTAGCAAAACCGATGCAATAATAATAGTAAAAAACTTATTTTCATCCGAAATAGAATATAAATGTACTAGAAGTTTCATGAATGCAAATTACTTGGAGCCCATTGAACTGATAAAAATTTTAAACCATGGGGTTTATTCAAGATAATCCAATGATTCCCCGCTCATTTTCATCACCTCTCACTTTCGACAATCAAAAAAAAAAAAAAAAATCTGTATCGTCCTCAGTCATCTCCTGTTGCTCATGTCTTCACAGCGGG